>PVKA01031960.1:0-25780 GCA_004027165.1 Ctenomys sociabilis | reverse complement strand
TTCACTTCCAAAAGAAGGAAATTTCTACAAAACAACATCATATCAATGTATGCAACCAAACATAAATAAATATCTGAAAATTTTCCTTGCTGTCAGGGATGTGACAAAACAGACCATGTATTACACAGCAGAAAGTATATATTTTGTGACTGTTATTGAGAACAATTTTAAATTATCAAATAAATTGAAAATAGTCAGTGTGTACAAATGTTTACACAATGATATCCATTACAGTATTCTTTGTAATATAAAAATGAAAGAAACATTTTAAGTATTCATCAGTATGGATGTGGATATCAAATGTTTATATATAATACTTTTAGATTTATATAGTGGAATAATTTAGATCAATTAGAATTAATGGATTACATTAACTGGTTGAAACAATAATAGGAAAACTGTTGAGCAAAAAAAAAAAAAAAAAAAAAAAACAAGATGCAGAAGCATAGACTTGACACAGCGCATATAAAAAATACAAATATGACCAAATCAGAATTTTCTGTTGTGTGCTCTTGTACATGTGGATCTGTGGTACAATTCTACATAAAATCATAGGATAGTGGTTGCATCTCTAATGAACAGTACTGCATGTTGTGTGGCAGAGGGTTTGATTATATTTGCAATTTTCATAAATAATTCCAAACAAATGTGATAAAATCAATATTTTACCATATTTGATAAACTACAACAGTGAAATTATAATTTCACTCCATCGCTATGTGTGGTCTTTTGATTTTAGAAATAACAGAAAATTTAATCAAATTGTTTTCAAAATATAGGGAGTCAAAAACTTTATTAAAAAGGAAAAACTGCTTTGGGTGCAAAAATTAAATCACAGTCTTAGTAGCGGTAGATTCTAGAAGAAGGTATTGCAGAGTCTTTATTGTCAGTTTGGTACTCCATGTTTTCCTTCGGATATTGCATTTTATATCAGATCAAAATTCCATTACTTTAAAAAAAAAACAGATCTCGACGTTTCCCGTGAATATTTATTCTAAACTATACCTACCATCATAATGAAAGTGTTGATGCCCAAGAGGGCTTCAGTGGAAAGTAAACATACATATACTGAGTATTTTTTTCAGTTTCATAATGCAAGCTGCCTTTTCTACACTAATTACTAATGGAAATGCTAAGGCTCAATATCAGCAGAATTGATGCAGCAAAAAGCATTCTTGGTACTGAAACGCATGTCCTTCAGGAGTAAAACTTCTCCGAAAGGATGCAAGTGTTCACAATGAGTGCACCTTTCTTTTCTGTGGATTACTTAGAATGTATAACTTAGGCAGTTGGATTTCTTAAAATCAGGTCAGTGTTTCCTGCCTGGTTTTGCCAGATAACTTGTTTGGCTACAGCTACATGAAGACTTCTATAAGTGTTCTCTATGATGCTCTGCTCTTGGATTGATACATTCTGTTTTCTTTTTTTTTTTTTAAACAATGTAGAACTTGACTGTTGAGGAAAACACTGGGTTCAACATGTCAAAAGGGTGAATGAATTTCTGCTCTGAAAAAACTGTGTACCCATGTCTAGTCTAGCAGTCATGCATATTTGACACAATATTCAACTAAATTAGCTATATTTTAGAAGTTTTTGCAATAGTTATATCAAACATTGTAGTTTCCCCATAAGTATTTAATGTACACTACACAGTTATTGATTTTTTTCAAGGTCTTTCTTGACACTTTTAAGAAGAATTGTCACCCTCAGCATCTCTTTCCTAGACTCAGAAAATATGACTTTATCATGTACATTGGACTTAGGCAACAAGCAGGCTGATTGTATATTCTCAAGATTCCTTGGGGTTAATTAAAAATTGGCAGTGTAACATTAGGCAGAGAATTTTAAGTTTGCTCTCATGCAATAGAGGAGAAGTATACAATGAGTTTTCTCAGTTTTATAAAGGACTTTGCAGCAAGGCAACAGTGAGACCAATAGTTTCCTGAAGCAAATACTATTAAGAAACTTTTACTTTTCTAACATCCTCAGGTTTTGTTCTTTTGAGCTATCACTTCCTTTAAAAAGTACATGCACGTGTGGGAGCAACACACACAGAATCTGAATTAGATATTCTATTGACATGTTTTGGAAGGAGGGAAGATTAAGCTGAGCATTTTGAGATTCCAACCGACTGTTCCATGGTTTCTAATCATTGCAAACCTGATGTTTTAAATCATTAAGCCATTCCTTCTAGCTTACCATGGGAATATATTTCCATATACTTTACTCTGATATATTGAGAGAGATAAGAATTAGAATTCATTTGCCATTTAATTTTTCCCAAAGTGACTTAAAAAGGTCATCTAACACCTACACCTCTTCCATTTCTAGAATATTTTCATTTCACCTATCAGAAATCTTTGTGTGAAGGTAATTTATTTGACCAGCCTCATGACTTTAGCATTATAGTTGCATTTCTTTGAATAAAACACAATTCTCCTTCCCACTGTGGGGGAGGGAATGCAAAAGGAATTAAAATGCATTATGTTCCTATACCAACTCCCCAGGAAGAATGCAATCACTATGTACTGCAAATACGTACTAGCAAAAATTAAATTTAAAAACACTAAAAGTTAAAAAACTGAAATAAAATAAAAATCAGAGTTCCATCTGATTCTGACCAACAAAAAGGAAATAGAAATGACTACAGTGAAAAATTCAAACATCATAAATTGCTACATAGTAATATTCTTATAGCAAAACAGGAAACAAAAATAAATCATTGGAATCTGTTTTTTCTTTGATATTAATGTATTTACGCTTATTCCATGCTAGTGAGGCATCTCTAACCTAAATCAAATTGTTTTACATGAAGATTTACTTTCACTTACTGAATTTCTTGATAACATAGAATTCTTTTTTGCTTACACATTAATTCTTCCACTCCTAACTATGAGCCTATGGGTTAAAAATAATGTAAAATTCACACATACACACATGCACACACATATACACATGCACACACACACACAAGCACAAATGCACACACACACACACACACACACAGGAACTAGGGAGTTTAGAGAAGGTTCTAAATCAGGAGAGGAAACAGGGGTCCAGAAACAGTAATCTTCTGAGATTTGAGAGCTGTGTTTGCTTTCTAAGCCTGAGGGACTTGGGCTGAGGAGCTTCCAGGACAAAAGATGAAAGGAGCAGCACAGTGCACTCTCTTCCTATTCCCAGAACCCAACAGATACCTGGCACAGAACAGACTCTCAATTAAGAGACGCTGAAATATAAAAGCACAACTAACTAACTACATAAGTAAATCAATAAGTAGGTGAATAAAAACGCAAGCAACAAACTATCAGCAGCATGAAAGAGCTTTCCAAATACTAGAACTCTTTCAGAATAAGCTTCTTCCTCTGGCATCGGGGACTTCCCTGACCCTTAATCATTTCCAGGACAGGGCACAAAAGAAAGAATTAACAACATGGGCACATTTTATCAGATACCTGCTGGATGTCAAGCCATGCTTCCACTCTTTTACTCCATTTAGTGAGAAGCAAAACTGAAACAAAACAAGAAGCAAAGCTCAATCATAATTTCAGGTACAGCATAATTTTTTTAGCATAATAAAAATTTAAGAAATGAATTAGTTGTATTTACTCTTACTTATTTTAAGTCTTGTGGGGCACCCAAAGTAATATAAGCCTCTAGACTCCTAGAGCTCTTCCAGCACTCCTTAAGGCACATAAGTAATTCTTGTGTTTAGCAAAATATTCATGTAGGAATCATTGATAGGCAATTTTTATGTTTCAAATCACCTGCACTCTGAAGAGAAATAAAATCTGGATTCTCACTGTACTATTTTAAGCCAGCCAATTTATATCAGAATCTACCAGGTGTGTATTATACGGATATTTTCAAGGGTAAAGGAGGCATGTGTCACTTCTCAATGTGCAGGCAATTGCACATGAAATACATTTGTGGCTTGTTGCTGAAAAGTCACACCTCTGATCCACAGATCCCTTAATTTAACCATTTTTCAACATGTTAATACATTTTCCTGTTTTATATTCCTGCTTAGTGGAAAGTTTCCCCATTGAGCATCTGATTTAATTTTGTCTGCTTGGATGCCCTTTAGGTAAAGGACACCATTCAATATCAGAATTAGAAGCATTCTATTCATTTTCCCCCTGCAGCCAGGGAAAGAGAAAGGAGAACGCAAAGATGCAGAGACTCAAACAACTCTAGATGCAGCAATTCTCTAGCCGCTGAGCAATGAGGTTTCATACACTGCTGGAGGACCCATTCATCTTAATCCATCTGGAAAGAGGGCTGCGTGCAATATTTCACAATCTAAGTACTTTCTGACAAATCTATTAATTATGCACTCAAACAAATTATTTGCTGCCTGTGGAGAATTGCTACTGGATTTTCCCTTGTGCTAGAATCTGTGCTCTTTTTTCTGCTTTTAACTCATTGCCATTATTGATATAGTCATATTAGCTTTTAATTGTCTGTCCTTCTAAGTTCAGATGTGGTCACTGCTTGTGAGAATCTGAACAAAAGTAGCATGATATCTAATACCCAAAAGGTATTTTTCAACCATTTTTATAACTTTTGTCTTCTGCTGTCCTTTACTAAAAGGCACAGAAGGTGTCTCTCCTATATGCTAAGCTAAGAGGTAGGATATTATTTCCAGGGTTCTATGATGCCTCCCAACTAAAAACTTCTTTCATTAGGATCTAAAGAACATGTCTCTCCCACAACTCATTAATTATAACTCTACAAAACAGGAAGAATATTTGGAGATAAGTGGAATTTGTTCCCACTAATTTGATGATACTTACACAAGGTGTAAAACATCACTGAAAATACTAAATTATTTCCTTTTAAAATAACATGGTTTAGCCTCAGGAATGCCATGTAAAAATATAGAAAAATATCAAAAACAATCAGGAGAAAAAATAAAAATCATGGATCACTATACCAAATTTTTGGTATGAATCCTTCTGTATTTTTTACAGAAGAATTTACATGTATTAAAATTTATGCATTATATATCAAGAAACAGGACTTCTCTAATTTTGACATACCTTGTAAGAATAGCTTTTTCAACAAGCCCCGACACCAGCAGCTTATGTATATCACTGAACTGTGGAAGACACCTTAGTCATGTGACTTTTGCTTTAAAAGCCCCTTGTTTCCCAGGTTAGGTGCCTATCAGTCTTCTCCAGAGTGAGAAATGACTGGTAGCCCTAAGCTCAGTAATAAAGGCTCTTAAATTCCAATCCAGCTTCTGATCTGGTTCCTGTTCTGAGTGACCCATACCTTACAATATCATCAATACAACTTTTGAACACTTTTGTTTTTACCACATGATATATGACAACATTCATCTAGGAATAAAAAGAAAAACAAAATGTTAACCAGATAGCTCAGCAGACTAAATTTCCTGCTTAGGCAGGCACAGGGAACTGGAATTTGATCCCTGGTATGCCTTGCTGGATCTTCCCCTGCTCCTGGGACACGCTGAGAAGGTGACTAAGACTGGGCATGGTGGCATGTGTCTGTAACCCCAGAACATGGGAGGCTAAAAATAGATGGAGCACTGTGAGTCTGAACTGTAAGACCCTATACCAAATGCTTAAAAAAGAAAATCTTATGTTACATTTAAAAACATGTGCATGCATGCACTATATTCATAAGTACATCATTATAATAATCTAATCATAGCAATTGCCTGCTAGATATCCAAAACAAAACACATTTAGTTCATCTCTAAATTTGAGGAATGAATTCTAGGAACAATAGAGGTTAGGAGTAGGGAGATTATATAGAGAAAGAAAGCTCTGTCTAAAAGACAGAGTGAGTTGATCCCCAACCTCATTTCTTAAGGGTGTTTACTGAGCGAAGCCAGGAGGTCAGATGGGTTTAAGTTGCTTAAGTAATATTCATCCAGTAGAAAAATCATAAGATGGGTATGAGATGAGACAAAACTATGGTCAACCAATGAGATTACAAGTATAGTTGGTTGGGTAATATTGATTAAATAGGGATTAAATAGGGAAACAAGTCATGCAGCAATTGTGCATGGATCGTGGTTAAGAAATTTCTTGGAATGGGTAGGTTAAGGACATTTGGTCCTCTACCCATGGTGACTTATGTCTGTTTAGAATATCAATCACAGCCATTCAGCCCTACAGGAAGTATATAGGTGAGCAGATTTTCTCTTTCCTGAAGTCTGGCCTTCACTGAATAACCTTTCAGGCATAGTTGTCTATTGCATTGACCTCTTGAGGCCCAGTCATGTCTGACTGCCTATCATATTTCTACCAAACTTAGCTACCTATCATATATATGTCATACACACACACACACACATATATATAATTATTTATATCATATATATTATATGTACAGTTATAGGCAATCAACAGATTGAGTGCTTGAAAAAAAAGTGATGCATAGATACTTTTTATGAAATCTTGATTTCAATACTGAGATTTTAGGTGAGACATAAATTGGCCGGCTATTCAATTTATAGAACTGTGGAGCATAATAGCCCATCAGCCATTGGATTAACAGAGGTGCTCCTTCAGTGAGAGGACAAAATGTTCCATAACGAAGAGTTCCTAAATGGTGAATGAGACCATTTCAAAGTGGCAGTTGGATGACTTGGGAAAGTGAGTGTGCCTTTAAGATGTAAATGGAGTGATAGATTTCATGTTCCTGCTGTAGAGAAAAAGGTGTTCCGATAGTTCTATTTAGTTTTTCCAACAACTTTGGAGGCAGCAAGATAGATTTCATTTCATACATAAAGAAACTAATGCACTTTAGGTGAGAGGCAGGCAATAAAACAAGCAAATGGCAGATACAGGATTTAAGTTCAACACTGTCAGATTTCAAAATCTCCCTATTCTTTTCATTATAGTAGATGTGGATGTACAATAACCATATATTTTCTGCTCTTCACTCTGGAAAGTTTCTATGTTATGTTAATCTGATTCTTAACTATTAAAGCAAAAGGAGGGAGCCAAAGAAATGCAAGAATGTATGAGTACAACTGGGTGAGTGCATGGCAAATGATTTTCCAATAATTGAGAATTTTCAGTCAAGACTAAATGAAGAGAGGATGGAAGCAAAATAACAGCATACTGGAATGTAAAATGGCCAGCTTCAGTTGGCAAAACTTATTTTTCTAAACTCAGAAAAAAATAAATAAACATTCTCTCATCCAGGATCATTATGAATTCATAATATTTTCAAAGAATACCTCAGATTGTTTTCCTGATATCTAGCAGTGATCGCTTGTTTGTCTTAAGTTAACCAAAAAAAAGTAAAGTGCTAAAATTTGCCATTAACAATTCACTTCAAAATAGTAACAAATAGCTTTTAGTTTTTAAGAAACAATTTTATCTCATTATGCAATTATATAAATTATGGAGGACAGAAGTAAATTACGGCAACTACAATTTCTTTATTGTTCTCCATTATAAATACTACAACATTTTTGTTAACACAATCTTCCTTTTAAGTTCTTTCTCACTACCTGAAGATTGCAGTCCTTTAACATTAGCAACTTCCCTGCAAAGGATGGAAAAAATATGCGTACCAATACTTACTTTGCTCTTCAAAAGATTATAGTTAAAATCATCCATTTGGATTATAGCATAGAATTTCAGTCAAATCATGTTGGGACAAAACAGATCAATCACTGAGACAATAAAATCTGTCTTAACCCTCTTGAGGAAATGTAGCCTGTGTCCTAAGGCTCTGGGTTTGACACTTCTGGATGTGACAGACATGTGGAAGGCAAAATAGAAGGCATCATCATCTGGAGTATCTGCCTGCTTGATAGATGCATGCATAAATCTTTATGTGATATATTTATATGCAATAATTTGTAATTGATATATTAATAATAAATTTACATTCATATTTTTCTAGAAAAAAAATGAAGGCTGTGTACAAAGGACCAATGGGTGTAAGAATGAGACTAATATAATGGTCCAGCCTCTAGGCATCCATATTCTCATGGTCAGCTCAGACTGACAGACCAGGGCCAACATCAAAGAGATGAGAGAAGAGAGTGAAGAATAAAGACACAGAAGACTCGAAAGTTTCAGGATTGGCTCTCAGCATAAGGACCGGGTGCAACAAGAGTCTGACATGGAACGGACATTGGACAGGAAGAAGGGAGAGACATCCTCATCATCAATACTGAGCAGCTGCAGTCTCTGCACAAAAGTAATACAAGAGAGTGGAGAGCCCTAACTGGCCCTGCAAAAGACCAGACTAGGACATTGACCTTTCATTAGCAAGTGTAGTTTCACAGTTCATGAAAAGAAGAATTGTTAATGGGTTATAATTTTTACCTACTATCTAATCAGTCCTGGACCATGAAATTTATATATCATTTTGTATTTTCACCATCTTTCAACCACTGAGTTTTTTAAAGACCTCTCTTATGCTTGCTGCCAGCAGAGCATTTCAATTTAATGAAAAATTTCCAAAAGAAGACAAGTGTACCTATATGCAGACACCCTCTGCCATTCTTGCTACAGCAAGCAACCCTACTGAAAAGCTTAAAGCAAGGAGTTCTCATTTGGATGCATTGTTTAATCTGCCAGCCTCATTAGATGAGGAGGCAGGTAGACAGACAGACAGGCACACACACACACACACACACACACACACACACACACACACACACACATATACATACATATAAAGTGAGCTCTAAAAGAGAGAAAAACAGGATCAACAGTTAATCAGAAACCTTAAGTATACCAAGCATGTGTCCTATACCTACCAATATCATCTGACTTAACTCTCAATTCTCAATACTGGGACAAAAGATACCTCTGAAACAGGTCAGGAAGTAGTATTCTCCTTCTGGTCTCAGAAAGGTCCCTGTGATATCCAGAGGAGGTCCCCAAGTCTCCCCTCTTTATTTATAAATACCCTTACAAAAAGTAGCCTAATTCTTACTGTGACACCAATATTACTCTTCTATTTTACCATTTTTCCCTCTCCAGTCTAACTAAATGAAATTCATGCAGACAACCTTTTAGCAATTGCCTGCTTACTCACTGGATACATAATCAAGACACTTAGACCCTAAAGATTGAAATTTTTGACAATTGGACCATTTTATTGTAAGCTACAGAAAGGTACCCTGACTAACTTGAACAGAAAATAGAATTTCTTTTATGTATACATGGTACTTGGCACAGTCAGAAGGAACCACAACATCTATGGCCCAAAGAAAGAGAAGAACTGGATTAACTGAAGAAACAGATGGATGGGCAGTTTCGCAGGCCCCACTGTCAGGATGCATAAGCTTCAGAGTCTTCCCTTAGTGTTTTCCCTCTAGATAGGGTTCAGATCTTGCAGGAAGGGGCTCTGGTCTAACCTTGGGTGTCCAAGTTTGGCTAGACAGGAGGAGGAGGACCTTACTGGGTGCGGCTTGAGAGAAGATCCTTACAGGAAGGTCAGAGTGCTGGGCTAGCAAAATAACAGATCCCCACTACAACAACAAAAGGTCTCCTATGCCCTCACAAATGTCCTCCCTTGTCACATTACAGTGACTGGTTTCTGTTTACTCACACATTCCTCATGCAGAGCCCACAGAAGCTAAGGCCAAGCAGAGAACTCGGTCTCCCTCACTATCGCTACGCACCAGAACTGCTCCCAGCTTTGATTCATTACACACATCACTTCCATCTTACCCACCAGAACATGATCTATATGGTAATTTATTTCACTGTTTTGTACTTGCTGCCGCCCCCTCACGTCCTATATCGTTTAAGCTGAGTTCTGCATCGGCAGCAGTGAACGTTAGGACCCACCCCTCAGTCAGCAGGAGAAAAGAGGGAGTCAGCCCTACCACAGGCCAGATATTATAGACCAGCCTCAAATCCTCTGCCAACATCTGCCTGTTTTAGAATGCTGAGTTCTACAAATCAGAGATAGAGAGAGAAAATCAGCACACAAACTGTGTAACTGAAATCGAAGTGCCGGCAAGAATTTTTCTGGAAACACACAAAAACCCTTCCACAAAGACACACTGTTATTGAAATGAAGCACTGTAGACTGTCCAGAGATAATAGTGTAGAAATTTCCTGAACAATGAGGCAGAGTTTGTGATTCTGAAATAGAGATAATTTGTTTGAATCATCCACTTCATTAAGACACCAAAAAAGAGTTTACAGTGTATTTAATGTGGCATTCAAAATAAAAACATGGGCAAGCAAGTTTATGATGAAGAGAAGATTTTGCCAACAAAAGCAATGAAAGATAGCATCAGCTTTTACCTGGTAAAGCTGAATGTCTGACATGCTTTTAATTGCTATAAATCAACTTTCAGATAGCACTTTTTCAGCAAATTATTTGTGGAGCAGGCGTGCCTTCCCTTTGTTGCACTTTCCAGATACTGAAAACTTACTAGGGAAACTGAGGCAGATGCAAGGCCAAGGAGAGAAAGATGCACAGCTCTCCTGATCTACTTTCCGTCTCTCATCTCTTAGGGTAAAACAGTCCCATCTCCCTGCAGGATGACTCAAAATTCTGAACGAGAATAATAGTACAACATGCTGCTGAATCAAATGGAAGGACTATGAGTATATGTGTGTACATGTGTGTGCTGTGCTCGGGGTTAAACCCTGGGCTCATGCATGATAGGCAAGTGTTCTACCACTGATCAATAGAGGCAGCTGAACAGTGATTGCTTTTAATTTCTGCTTGATTTTTGTTTCCAAGAAAACAGAAAGTGTAGCCAGAGGAGAGAAAACAAAGATAATTGAACAAGTTTAAAATGAAGATGGCTAAGATGCAATGGTCAGTGGTCTGTGTTCCTGTGACCTAAAGTGCAACAAGATCTGCTTTACATGGAGGTCCTTCATGAGAAGAAATCACTGGGGAAGGGACATGGGACATGATTGGTGACTTATTCCAGGTATGACACAGGCAACCGAGTCTTTTTTCTAGGCTGGTCCTAGAGGCATCTTAGCTGTACATGTTAGAAAGTACTATTATTCTTTGAATAATATTATAATAACCAACTGACTGTTATGAATGCTTTCTAAAATGTTTCAGTGGTCTCATTTCTTTTCTGAAGGAGTCTCCAGTTTATAAATAAATAGGTGTTCTATTACCTGTTAGAATGAAAATACATCCATCTTTTGGGATTTGCAGTGGATTTCTAACAGGTGTTCAACTTACTATACCCAAATGAATTAAACTAGCATGGTACTGGGTGCAGCAGGCCCACCTGAGGGTTATTATCAGAAGTATACAAGCAGAACAGGATTAGCTGCCAGAATGCTGTTAGGGACGCTGTTTGGAGAAGCTGTTGGAGCTGTGGGAAGCTGCTAGCTCTCTGGGGCTGTTCTGCTGGAAGACCTTGTCTTACTGGCTTTCCCAATGAACTTTGCAGAAGCTTTGTTCCCCCATCTGGAGTACCACTTCCCGGCTCCACAGGGGAAAGTGATGCACTGCTCAGCCTTGTGGAGAAACTTGTCACATTGGTTTTCCTGATGGGAACTTGGTTTTCCTCATTGCTGGCAGAGCTCAGGACCCCACTGTTGCTGAAGATGGCTGTGGTATTTTGGAGAGAACTCTAGTGTTTAGCTTGAGCATTGTTTCCTGGCTCCAGTTCAGATCCCTCAGCTTAATAATATAGATCCTTCAGTCCTTCATCCCACTGGTATAGACTTCCTAGCTTCCACCACTAACCTTTGGGCCTTTCCAGCACAGGTTTGAGAAGTGGGCATGCATGAGACTTTGTCCTGGACTCTAGGCCTCCAGCTGGACTCGTGGGAAGCATTATTATAGGCTCTAGGTTTTTAGTTGGACTCATTCAGGATATTAGGATCTAGGTCCTCAGATGGAGTGTTTAATGTTTATGTGTATGGATAAAGTATGTGCACTTCTTGTATATGATTCTTGAGTGACTCTATATAAACTACTATTATAAAATGTGTCCTGTATTATATTGTTCCCATTGCAAAAACCCAAAACCAAAACAGGATTCCAATCTTATTCCTACTAACTTTAATCTTTCTGCACTTGTTTCTCTCCACTTACAGAGCTGATATACCCAGTTGATACACAGTCTATACAATTTATATCCCACATATCTTTAGTTCTTTCCAGAAGCAATGTCTTTGCTTGTAACATTCTCTACTCTGAGAATACTCTCATTAATACAAAAGACTTGTTTTCATTAACCCTTAGATCAAATTGTACAAAGTACTATTTGCCTGAATTTTCCTGATCCTGAGCTCACATTGAACATCATACCCTTACCTCAGTTACTGTTCCTTCCACAGGCTGTTTAGATGTCCTATAGCTATGCATGAATATATTATTTTTAATCTCCATAAAAAGATTGTGAGCATTTCAAGGACAGAAGTCTGTGTGCTGACCTAGACGGGGTATTGTAGTACATACTCAGCAAAGTTCTGTTGTGGAAATACATATTCCTATTTGAATTAAAACAATTTAGCAATCTGGCTTGAAAATCTGCTCTCTAAGTCCAGGAAGAGGAGAGGAAAGTAATTGAAGATAAACAAACAAATACTTTTGGAGACCCTGAGTGCCACATTCATCAGAAAAATAAATTCACATTTTTATCTGAGGAAGCGAAAATCTCCCTAGCTATGTTTCTCTGACCTAGAGTAGACAGATACCTCCGAGTCTATGAAGAAAACATGATGCTTCAGGGACTCTTGGAATCGATTGATGACACCTAAGATGTTGGGGCAGGTGCAGCAGACTTTTCTGGCGTGAATGAGGATCACATAAGTTTTGTATCAGGACTTACACTGGGTGTGCAGAAGACAACCCAAAAATGTGATGTTGCCAGCCACTACCTATGAATTCTGTTAATGTATCTCCAAAAGGCCATAAAAGGGCCCTTAGGAGATTCATTTTAAGTAAGGAAACTGCCTTGCTGCAGTGAAATGCTCTCTAGAGATGGGCAGAGCCCTCCAGCAGCATAGCAATGTTAGAGGAAAGCCAGGGACACATCCAAGTTGAAAATGCAAAATCTAAATAGAGAGATCTTCCCCCAGATCTCTTTGAAATTCCATTGGCCTGCCTTGGTTTTAATCAACATCCCACTTACCACCTGAAGGGATATGGCTTTGTTTGGCTGTGTGTTACTTGATTTCTCCCATTAGAATACAAGAATAGCCATTTAGTCTGTTTTATAGCTTTAGAAGAGAACTAGGTACTTGGTAAATGCTTATAAAGACTGTTGAATAAATGTATTGTTTACATTTATTGTAAAAAATGGAGTTAAATAAAATAATAATAGTTGATAACGCAGTATAGGTACATTTACATTTTATTTTGGAGAGTACCCATATGAAAGAGATAGAGGTTGCATTTCATCTGACACCCAAATTAGAAACCATAGTTCCTAGGGCTGGGGAAATATCTTGATGTTCTGAGTGCCTACCTGGCATACAAAAGGACCCAGGTTCGATCCCCATTACCACATGCTAGCACAGAATCCCAGGTGCACACTGCTGGCCACTGAAACCAGGCACGGTGGTGCAAACCTATAATCTGAGTGCTAGGCCAAGACAGGAGGATCACTCCGAACTACATATTTACCAAATATGTAAATAAATAAATAAAATTAAAGATTTTTAAAGAAAAGAAAGACGTCATGGATCCTTCTCGAAGTAGTTGGAACAATTAAATAGCACAGCCTGGTGCCTGCATTCGAAATGTAGGGCAGTAGATATTTTTTATCTTTGCTGCCAGGCAGTGCTGAACCCTCCCCTCTACCACTGTCTTCTCACACTTTCCTACTGATAAAATAATTACTATTTATCTTTAATGGTGAACAAAGACTTTGTTTTAGGCATCTGTATTTATTTCCTAAAACCATAGCTCTTAGTAAATGTAGAAAAACAACAACAGCCAAAGTATGCTAGCTCAATGAACTGAAGCACCTTGTTAGGCAGAGTGCAGTAGCCAAGGTTCGATCCCCAGCGGGCCTTGCCAGCCCTACCCACGAGATGCACTCAGAGAGCAACTGACACTGGGCATGGTGACACGCGCCTGTAATCATAGCACTTGGGAGGTGAAATCAGGAGGATCACTATGAGCCTGATCTACATAGTAAAATCATGTAAACTCTGTGCTAAATACAGAAAGAAAAAACAAAAAACATGCTTCATGAATTAATGAATTCTTCAATAGACATTCTGTAGGAGGACCAGTGACACATTTTACAGTTATGAAATGATGCTCATCACCTGAGTGATGCTAATGTTTATTGTAAATGTGCTATATTTACTAATTCATAAATAACTCATCCATAAACTTGCCTTTAGCAGTATTTCCATTATGTAAGAAATAAGGTTGTGAATATCTTTCTTCAACTTGTCCTTCCCTAAGCTTTTTAATAAGCAATGATACTGAGTAATGATAGATAAGAGTTTGAAAAGACCTCGACTTTGTTTTGTATTTGAAATTTGCTTCAGATTGCCACTTTTTTACAGTAAAGATAATTCAATATAGTTCTCCTTTTGTGTGACTCATTGGCCAAAATATGGCTCAATGAAACACACATGAAGTTGCATTGGTGGTTTTTGTGTGATGAGAATAAAAGTTTCTTGAGGTAATTAGATACAATAGTACCATTCTTCCAACACCTTGCTGCAGTATATCCTTCCTACAGTGAGACCTAATTGAGGAAAATCACAGAGGGAGTTCTTCAGACTTCAGTATATAACTTTTCAGGCGACTGCTCATGTTTTCAGAGTAGAGGCCCTGCTTTATTTTATTCCTTATGTTGTTTTTTTTTTTTTTCAAACAAAAAACCACTGCTCTCCTCTGCTAGAGAATCAATTCTTTATTCTACCAAGAATAAAGAGGATCTCTCAATGAGGAATACAAAGGAGAAAATTTTGATGTTTCTACTACTTTTTAAACCAGTTTTAACCACTATGTACGCTTTAAGCTTTATTTAAGTCTCTAAGTTTCTTCCTGTAAAATGGGTTGCTTCTCAGAACTCCTTTTTATCAGTCTAGGACTCAGGTTTCTGGGGTCTTCAAAATTAGTGACCTCTGATTTTCTCCTGTTCTGTATAGTTTTTATGAGATAACCTGAGATAAATGTGCATCTAATCTATTAGTGTTGATCAGAATGCATAAGTCTGTCTCCATTGAGATCAATGAGACTTCTCTGTGAAGGGGAACGAAGATAAGGTCTTCTTGTGCTCCTGGTTCCTGGTGCACAGAAAATGAGAGGCACAACAATAATGAATGGACAGATCATTCAGAGGTGGCTGGAACTGTGCATAGGTGGAGAGGCACACATGAGAGCACTTGCACTTGGTGGTCAAAGGACCCGTGTGACCCCTACCCAGTGGAATAACACAATGAGGTGGCAATCCATCTTCTGATGCTATAAGTCTTTTAGTCATCTCTCTGCTTTCTGGAGAAGCACATCTAATCTCCACTCAATGTCTACTTAACTTTAATTATAAAGCTCCGATGCTGTTTCAACCTTGATAGTGACTATTGGCCCCTTTCAAAGCTTCCTGTATGTCTTAGCCTTTATGGCACCCAGGTAACTTGCTTTAGGCATTTTGTCACGAATAGCATTAAAGAAACTGAAGATCATTGCTTTCTCTCCTGGAAATTTGTGAAGCAATGTTGCTACAGTGAGCGACAGTGCCTTGCAGTGCAGATTTCACGGATTTTCTGTGAAGTATTGTAAGGTAACAGCATACTGTTCAATGATTTCTGCTCTGCATAAGAGTCTTTGATTGCATCTAGCATACAGTACCATAGTGGCAGAATTCATGAATATTTTATTTATAGAGGGATAGGGAAAGCCGGCCTGCATAAGTAGCATTCATTTTGTAAGGGCTGAAGATTAGTCCCCCCTCCATGAATTCTGAAGGAAAAAAAAAGCCTACATTAAACAGCTGCTTTGAAAGTTTCTCTTTCCCTTTAAGTGTTTTCACATTTACAGACTGTGCTCCTATGATCTAATAAAATTAAGCTATCAGGAGGAAATCATCGCATCAGAAAGGGCTGGGGAAGCAGTGCGAAGCACCAGACGTCTCGCTAGAAGCGCATCTCTCGGGAGTGTGCTCTGAAAGAAGCAGTGGGTGGAATTGCTGAGCTCCTTGGACTGTGAAGCTGATGCTTACCTTCCCACCCCTGTCTGCTTTACATAAGCAGTTTCCTTTCAAGGCAGCCCACAGCAGCACTGAGAAAAAAATCCATCAGGCACACCCATCACATCTAAGTATTCCAGGGAGGAGATAAAAATAAAGTGCGTACCTGGAGTGAATGACCTCCCAACATTCAAAATCTTGAGTTGCTTTATGAAAGTGCTTTCATTTCCAACTTTATTCCCCATCCCCACTTTCTGGTCTACTTGTAAATTTTGACTTTCTGAAGGCAGAATATGCTTCAGCTAGAACTGCAAAAGGACTAGGCCTATGAATTATTTTACCCTAATTAAAATATGAAGGAGGTCATATCCATGGATATGCTATTGGCAGTTCTTCCCACTTCACCCCCAACTACTCATGCAGACAAGTATATTTTTTTCTATACAAATTAATCTTACATCTTCAAAATGTGGATGATTGTTTTTTCTCAAGAAAAATGTATAAGATGCATACAATAACGTATTTAGACAACGTGTTCTCAAACATTTTATGGACCTGACAAATCTCTTCTCATTTGGGATATTTTATTTTAAAATGCAGATTTATGTGTTCAATCCTATGTATACCAAATTTAGAATATCTGTGATATTTTTGAGAAATATTTGAAGTCTAATCTCCAATATGCAACAAAGGATAAACAAGAAATAAGAAATAGTTCAGTGTGCTGATTCAAAATACTAGAAAAATGGATAAATCTAGTCACAAGAATTCCTCCCTATACATTAGTAATCCACCTTACTTTTTTCTACCTAATATTTCTTTTCTAATTATCTAAAGTTTCACTTAATTTTCCCTAGAAAATGCTTTCTGTCTCCCTTATATGCAGTACAGAACTAAATGAAGTAGACAATGCACCATTGTTAACTGAGCATTTGGCTTTGGTTAATGGCCAGACGCTTGAAGCTGTTAAGGGAAATTCATGTATAATCAAAGGATCCTGCGCCTTGGAAGAAAACATTAGGAGTAGGAAGAAGTGTTAGACTTAGGGGAAACTTGAAACACACTCTTTTCTCCCTGAAATAATGGTCAAACAAAGCATGGGGTAGATTTTTATAGTTTGATAGATTCCTCTATGGATTCATTTGACTGGATGTGCTTCGAATTTCTCTGATCACTATACTGTGCTCTTCTAATGCCTATAGAACTGCAGCATGAAAATCTGCAATCTGCTGTCATGAAGACAGTATTGATAAGTTACATTAAGAATAATGGGGCTGGCCAGAGAGCCCAGAGGATTAAAGCACCTACCTGCAGCAGAGGTTTGATCCTTGGCTTGCCATGCTTGCCCTGTTCCTGGGCCACACTTACTCAGTGAGTAAGACTGGGTGTGGTGCGTGCACCTGTAATCCCAGCGCTTGGGAGGCTGAAGAACAAGAGGATCACTAGGAATCCAGTCTGTGTAGTGAGACCCTGTACACCCTGTACTAAATACATAAAAAAAGAATCATGATTCTTGCCAGATATTTATAAGAAAAAAAAAACATGTTAATATTCTGAGTAATTGAGGAAACTCTCTTTTCCCTTTCCTCTTTTGTGCTATTCTTTCTTTCTATCTTGCCCCGAAGTCTTAGTCATAATAGGATATAAACATAATAATCCAGAGTTCCTTATGATCAATGGCATTTTGGCCCTTGTGCATGTTTAGTGGCTAGACTAGCAATACCTGCATCACAGAATTTTTTTTTTATTTTAAAGAAAAAGAAACAAAGTCAAAACATGATAAGAAATTAACAATGATTATCATATTGCCTAACATTATCTTGAAGTGTAAATAAGATTCAAAGGGTACAATGGATATTATGAAAGGGGAAAAACTAACAAAAAATAATTGGCATAAGGAAAGGAAAAAAGGAAGAAAGGGAAATATATTAATATAAATATGTATATATATGTATATATATGTATATATATATGTGTATATATATATATATACATATATATACACACACACACACAATACTATGGTAATTATAAGGCTAATTTCTAACAGTTCATTGAAAGGAGCAGTTGCTGATTATATTGCTGGATTAATTCTGCACATCTATATCAGAACAGTTTGTGGGGAAGTAAAAGTAAATGAGGAAACACTTGAGAGGTACATGGCATAAATCCTCAAATGCAATACAGTTTCATAAGCCCATTCTATGGGCAATATACTCATGGCATGTGAAATGAGTTTGAGTATGATCCCAATAGGACGTTTAGGTCAATGCCTAAAAGTTTCATCTTCACTTGGAAATGGCTAAGTGATAATGCAGGACCATAGAAAAGTAAGCAAATGTCATTTAATAGCTATTTCACAAATATAAGGATGACATTCACTAAATATTTTTCATTTTAGCTATCTCTGAGGTGCTCCTGCCATCCAAGACCCAAGGCAAACTTTACAAGATGGGGGTCCACAAAAGGACATCACTGGTGGAGGAAGCCATCTGTGAAGAAGGACACAACTCCTTGGCCATTCAGAAGTCAAAGAACATCTCATCCTTTCAAATACATCTCACACCAACATATCTATTTCCTCCTTTTGGGTAACTACTTTCAACAAAGAAATATTCCTAGTCAATCAAAAGGCACCTGCACTCTCTTATTCCTCAAAAAATGCCAGCTGTTTGTTATCCACAATAAATGAGATTTCACATTTTGTGACAAGGCTATTAAGGGGAAAGCACAAATGCTAGTCGGAAACAGAATAGTAATAAGTTATCAGAGGGCTTTTCCTCTCAAATATGTATCATTATGTCTTTTATACTCATTCTCCTTCGGGCACCTCTTTGTTCTGAGGAGGATACTGGTACTAGCCAGAAGATCTACAGAAAACAATGTTAAGAAGAATTTTAGGCATCACACTTGGTAATATGCTCATAAGAGCATCTATTCCCTGCTACTGTAAATTTCTCTAACTTGGGCTGTTTCCAACTCTCCCATCCAGCTGAGTGGAACAAAAATTGAGGTTTTTTTTTTTTTTTTTTCCTCTTGCATTCCTACCTCATCATCAATATCCAAGTCTTGTCAGTTTTATCTCCTATGTGTTTGTCAAACAGATTCACCTTACTCCTTCCCCATAGCTACTATCCTAGGATAAAATCACTTCTCTGTTTCTTACTTTAGTACAGCTTCAGAGAAATAGTTCATAGTCCTCTTCCGCTCTTCAACAATCTATTCTTACTACAGCTCAAATGATCTTTCGGATTGCAATTTGGATTATATAATTCTTACACCCTACTTCTGTTTCTTAAGGAAAAGTCAAAAGCCCTCGGTTTGGCTCACACCAGAATGCAAGATCTGCCCCAATTTAACTGCTTACCTCTTCAATATCTACCTTGCTCTATTATCTCCCTAGCTTCCTGTGACTGACTCCAATAAGAATGTATATTTAGACTGTATGATGTAATAGTTTCTCTTCCACATGTTACCTGTACGTGGTATCTTACTTTCCTCCTCGTTAGAGAAAACACCCGAGTCCTAACAAGGAGGAAAGGTTTCCTTTCGCTCACAGTTCGCAGAGGTTTCAGCTGCTTCAAGGTAAGGTGGGCCGCACAGGGGCGTGGCCGAGGAGAGATAGTTCATTGCAGGGCAGGCAGGCGGCAGCACGCAGCGAACCTGTCTTCTTTCTGACCCTTTATATTCTAACCAGGCTGTGAGCCTACTGCTTGGTGTCCCACACACCAGGGTGGGGTTTCCATTATGCACAGCCAGATTGATCTGTGGAAACTGATTTCGTTCTCATACACCCATGAGTGAGCCACCTCCTCGCACTCCTGCCTATGAGCACATAAGGATTCGAGGAGGCATTTAGACTCAGACACAACCAGTGGTTAATGAAAGTCTGTATTTTGAAAGAATACTAAAAAATAATAAGCTCCATTTACCAGATAAAACCTAAGATTTGGGCCTTTATTAATATTGAGAAATATACTGGATCAAAGGTTCATTTATTCCTTACCTGCTCATTAACCCGAATATGCTCTATTTGAGTAAAACTATACAATAAAAACTGTAATACATATTACAGCCTATATTTACCTAAACTTGTTATTTTACAGAGTAATAAACACGTGGTGCTTTTTCCTCGCCATACATTATACATTAACAAATTTGGGTGAACTGCTTCATTTCTTTTAGTCATTTTTTTTCAGTCAAATGAGAATAATAATACCATCATAGATTGATTGTGGGAGTTTAATGAGATTGTATACATAAAAACATGATAGGGTTTTAAATGAATAGCATTTTTGCAGTTTATAAAAATAGCAGTTTTGCTCTAATTTCTGTTCCCTCCCCAAATTTCTTTACTAATATGACTTTGAAAAGACAAAAGTGTATTTCAACAAATTCTCAGAAACAAGACCATTTCTATGCTGGAAAAGATAGAAAGATCATTGAGTTCAATATTTTCATTTTACAGATGAGAAATCTGAAGTCCCCAGCGGTGTGCCAGGTCACTGAGCTAGTTAGTGAGATTGTCGCAGTAAAAAAGTCTTCTGAATCTCACTTCAAACCATTTCATATTACATCACACTAATTTAGGTCTCTCTGTGTCTCTGTCTGTCTCTTTTTCTCTCTCCCCTCTCCCTCTGTGTGTCTGTGTTTGTATGTTTCAATTCAAAATTAATCACCTCCAAAGTTAGATATAAATTTAAGGTGGATTCACTTCATCATTTTTAGAAAGGCATTCCTGACTACAAATAGATTATGTCAAGGGAGTTAAGGTTCTGAAAGGAGAGCTGAGCTTGGTTCCTGAGTTTGCTATTTATTAGCTGAATAACCTTGGGCAAGTCACTTAATTTCTTTGAGCTTCAGTAACCTCATTTGTTAAATGGGAAATGCAACACCTATCTCAAGTGGCTACCATAAGGATTATATATGAGGTAAACTAGGAAGGAAAAGAGTGGAATCAGAAAAAGCGCTGAGCAGCTAGCAAGTGTACAGGATGTTAGCTTCCTTTCCTTTTCCAAAACTTGAGCCCCAAAGAACCACAACATTAGATTTTGGAAACTTTCATATTCTATCACCAAGTCAAGGTGTGAGGCATCATAATGGGGGCTTGGGCCAGTGATTGCTAATAGAATTCAGAGTATCAGTTTAAGTTTGTTTTCAAAGTAAAATAGAGATTCAGTCACTTCAAAGTTTCTTTGAAATGAACTAGCTTTCTTCTCCTATTTCAGTTGAAAAAAAATCACATATAAATTCTTTTTTGATAACAAGAGAAAAGAGAACCATCAGCAGGAAAATTTTACCTATGATTGATGCTTATAGTCAGCTTAACAGAGCAAGCATCTCAGATGTAAAAATTCTGACACATCACTTTCTGACAAAACTATATGAAACAGTCACAAGTTTAATCCATTTACTCAACTCTGCGAAATTAAGACGTTGATATTAATATCCTTCAAATAGTTCTCGTCTACCTCCAATTTCTTCACACAGGCCTTTTCCTCCTCCTGCCCCACTTGCTTTAAGCCAAATCTTATTTTATTCTGGTTTTGAGAGTGACAGAATAAATATATCCAGTTCAACTTTACTTCTTGCATACCAGATTGTGGTGCCAATTTATGCAGTCACAGGAAGTAGGGTTGGGCTACAGGGTGTGAGGAATGGAGCTGCTTTACTCTGAGATTCCCAGTGAGTCTCTAATATCACAACTTCTATTTGATATTTTTCTTCTGTTTATTTCTCCAAATATTTCTTTTTGTTAATATAGAGAGCCAAACTCTGTCAAGGAGAAAAATAAATATCAAGCCCCATCTGATGGCTAAAAGAAACTGAGGCAACATGTAAGAGTAAATATATCAGGATCTCACATGCTATTAGCAGCATTGCTACAAATAATTCTGTTTCCCAATTCAGAACTATCCTCTTTGTAGTTGCATGAGAAAACTTGGAAACCCCAGGGAAATTATCATAGCTCATGTGGAGAGCAAGAGAAAATGAAGTGCTCCAAAAGCACAGAGACCAGAGGTGTCTTCTCTGGATATTGAAATTTTCACAATTTCTCACAGAAATATGTTGGAGATACGGACAGTGGGCCAACTGCTAAAATTCTCCAAGAATTAATTGAAATGACCAGCAGTCCAATGAATGATTGCAATGACCAAATTACAGTCTTCTCAAAGGTACAGAAAATGTAACAAAAGGCTAGTTTCTGTGATGAACATGAAATACTAAAAGATAATCCAAAAATAATTAAATTATTTTCAGTTTAAGATCTTAAACTGTGCCTGAACTTCAGATACAGGACAGAAAAAATAAGTAAAACATTCTATCTAGCTAGTTAACTAGCTATCATTTATTTATTAATTTAAATGCTTGATTGATTACCTCAGTTAAATAACTTACTCAGTCCCCTAGTGGAAGAATAAATTAATATGCGTAATAGAATCTAAGGAGTGCACACATAAACTTCTTTGTGCATAAACCTGAGAACTGGGGAGGCATTAGAATTAGTATTAAAAAAAAAAGATGCGCCACCATTACTCAGCCTAGTTTTAGTTTAGATTGTACGTTACTCAAAATGTCAAATGAAAGATAAATCTTTTTGTAGTGATAAGAGACAATAATTGCTATTTTGATTCTAAAAGTGAAGTACAACCTGTACTGTAACGTCATGTAACTCAGTTGTGTCCCAAATTTTCTGATCAAGGAGATTACAGGGCCACAGAGGAATGTGATAGATGATCTATAGTGTGCCTAAGGAGAGTCACATGGAGAGAAAACATTCTCTCAGGTGTTCACAGAGAGAAAATTGGTCAATCAATGGCTATGACTCGTCCACATGGTTGACACCGACAAAGGATCTACATAGTGTGGTACAGAGTTATGGGATAAATCCTGAGGGTACTTGACTGATCTTATCAGACACAAAAGCTACATTTCTTGTTATATAGGTCTCATTTTATCTCGGTCTCAACCATCCAGCAGAAAAGTATAGAACAAGGTACATAAAGTAAAGCCATATTAATATGCTGAGCTGTGAAAGGCTCAAGTCAACAACTTCTATGGATAACCCACTACTATTGTTGACTGCTGGACTGTGTTGGATTGTTTTGCTGAAATCATGCACCTACAGAATTTAGATGTCAATGTAATGCCTATCTCTGACATGACTAAACAAAAAAGGAGATACAAAAGAAGGACCATTTTGTACTTGTATGTACAGAATAGTCAGGATAGATATACAGCTACTCTTGCTTAATTCGAAGAGTAGAAAGATTTTTACTAATAGTGCTTGGACAAGATATCCTGTCTGCCGCTTGTACTATGGATACCCACTAAGAAGATAACAATGTGCGATGTATTAGTTATTGAAACTGTCCTATTAATCAGTTTTGAAACTGCCTCATTGCTATTTGTTTCTCATTAAAATAAAAAAGTAAAGTACAAATAGATTGGGTAGGAGAATGGATGAAATTCCATCATGTAGGGGCCAAAAGACTTAAGAACAGTACAGAGATGACAAGTTTTTCACAAGTTTCTTGATTGTTGAAATATAACTCTATTTCGCTTATAATATTTTTCATGAATTAGGTCTTTAGCTGTTTATGTTTGATATATATCGAAACAAACATGGAATCTTACAGCAAAGTGGATGAAATGAAGAGTGGAAATTGTATGACTAGAAAAATCAGAGATAAGAGTTAGAGATAGCCATAAAAATGTCCTCTTGAATTTTCATAAATTTTGATGAACACTTAGAACTTTTCTGAGTCATGGGACTCTGTGGGAAGAATTTAAGATAATTTCATGTAGATCCTGAGAAAACAGTGAAAAGCTGGATCATCTGAGGGAATTAAACCAAAGATGGAAACCAACACATTTCCAATCTGCACAGAAGGTGCCAGGTGAAGGGGTGAAACAGGGGCAGGCTGGGGAAGGCCAAAGGTCTCCAGCGAATTTGAGTCTGAAGCATGAGGGCATTGGCTGTCCAGGGGGAGAAAAAGCCCTGAGAGTGAGGGTAGGATTGGTTGTCTCCACAGTTTGTGATGCAGCCAAGGAAGAGTTGTGAGCACAAGGTGTGCATGGAAGCCTAAGCCAGTCCTACATGAGTCACTGTCTCCACGTAGCAGATAGAATGATGTACGAGAAAAGGACACAGAAACTAAGGCTCAGAAACCTGGGAAGAGCCTCATGGAGTAGCTAGAAGCCCTCCTCACACTGACCTGAATCACAGATTCCTGAGAGAATAAGAAAACAAGGAAGGTAGCAACTCCAACAGTACCCAAAGAGTGGAAGTAAATGCCTCTTAGGGAATACGAAAAGGAAGGTGATCTTAGTTCAGCAGAGTACAGGGATGACATTACAGTAAAATCTATTAGAGACAAGGGTAGGCCATTTGAATCAGGCCTTGTGAAAATGAGAGCAGTACATACCCAGCTCCATGAGGCATGTGGGGAGCTGAGAATACTTTTGTCTACTGTGTCTGCAGGCACTTTTCTATATATGTGTACATGGTGTTTATGATTTTGTCTCAACAATATCTGGCAGGTATGAAAAACCCAGGTGACTATGCAGAAATAGTAGGCAAAGGGTGTACACCCATGATAAGTGTGACACAAACTTCAGAAAGAATTTGTAAAACATGTTGCCTTAGAAATAAAAACTGAAAACATGATGCTAAGTGAAATAAGCCCAGTCACAAAAAGGACAAATACTCAAAGACTATGTACAATTCCATTTACAAAATGTGAGTGAGGAATAGTTTCTTTCTCTCTCTCTCTCTCTCTCTCTCTCTCTCTCTCTCTCTCTCTCTCTTTCTCTCTCTTCCTTCCTTCCTTCCTTGCCTTTTGGCAGTCTTACTATGTAGCCTAGGCTGACCTCAAACTAATAAATAAATAGATAAATAAATAAATCAAAATAAAAAAGAATGAGTAAGCAGTCTCATCTTCGCAAGTGTTGAGATTACAAGAATGTACAATTACACCCATCCTACAGTTTCTTTATCTATTTATTTATTTGATACTACTGGGGATTGAACAAAGGGCCTTAATACTGATCTATACACTGCATACCCCTTTTTGAGACAAGGTCTTACTAAGTAACCCAGATAGGGCTCCTCCCTTCTTTGTTATCCTCCTTTCTCAGCCTGGATAGTGACTGTTTAGGTAGATAGATTAGATTAGATAGATAGATAGATAGATAGATAGATAGATAGATAGATAGATAGATAGATAGACAGACAGACAGATCCTCCTAAGTGCTGGTATTACAGGTGTGCACCCACACCACACCCTTGCAAATGCCACTGTGTCTACCATGGTGTCCTGAATTATTCAAAATGCTTACTTTTCATGGTCATTTTGATTTGTGATGGGATAGAACTGATTCTGTGCCAGATCCAGCAAAGAAGGCTGATGGGGCCACAATGCCAAAGTGTCTTTATAAGCCTGCCCATTTCCACTGGATGACTTTTAACAGTAGCATTCACTGCTTACTCATTCTTTTTTATATTTATTTATTTATTTATTTTTTTATTTATTTATTTTGGATGAACCAGGGATTGAATTCATACCCTTGTGCTTGCTGGGAAAGTGCTTATTCCATTAAGCCATCTCTCCATTCTTTTTTTTTTTTTTTTTTTTTTTTTTTTTTTTTTTTTTTTTTTTTTTTTTTTTTTTTTTTTTTTTT
>PVKA01031959.1:0-25786 GCA_004027165.1 Ctenomys sociabilis | reverse complement strand
AAAAAAAAAGGTTTTTTTTTTGTCTTAAAGAATTTTTAAAAAATGAGTCATGAGACTTATTCATCTTTCCAGGGAACATACTGATTGGTCTTAAAGACTAGACAGTTAAGTAAATGGTGGCTGGAACATCTATTTTTTTACAAAACTGGAAAAATGAACCTGGTTCTGTGAGAATGTACAACAAAATAAAACATGTGAAGCAGTGGTGAAAAAAAAAAAAAGATAAGCTACTAAAGGTAGATAGCAAATCTTTCCCTAAGTTCTGTGAACCCCTCAGACAAATTAGCCAAATTCCAAGGAAAAGCTGGCCTGATTTATAGCTTGTCAGTCAAAAGCTTGGGTATCATGACCCAGGGCTTGTGATTGCCAGTTAAAGCCAGGCATGGGACAATCTCAGAGTAATCATCACCATACCTGACACTGTCTTCAGGTAGTTAGTATCAGAACTAAATTGTATGGGAGGACACCAAGGTGGTATCCACTGGGGAACTGACTGCTCTCTTGCTGGCAATGAGAAGTTCCCACATAGCTAGTGAGGTCACAGAAGTTACTGTTATTGTTAAAATATAGTAGAAAAAATGAGGCTGAACCATGGTTTTCTTTTCCTACACATAAAAGACTTTAAACATAAAAATATTTTTATCATTTGGACAGTACATTGATGTGAATCATATAAAACATTAGGAGGGAAATTTTATATGATTTTTAACAATGTAATGTCCAAATTATCTATAAGAATGAATTAAACATTCATATTAATAGCAAAATACTAAGATATGCTAATGCTTAGACATAAAACACACACCGATAGGCATATAAAATTGAAAAATATTTTATTTAAATAATGTTAAAAATGCTGACCAAGAGAATGGATTTCAGACAACATACTGGGGTTCTAGAGAATGTATCATGGTTGCAAAGAATAAACATGAGTTAAAAAATAGAAATTCACCACTGCCAAAAATGCCAAACAAAAGGAAATGTTGCATATATTGAGTTTTCATGTACACTTATCCACAACATATCATTCTTGATCAGACACGATGCCAGTTACTTTTATTTGTAGGCAAATGTGGTTGGATCGTTTGCAAAGCACTTTTCTCTCGTATTTTTAGACTGAAGTCATTGAGACTTGATCAGTTTACATTGTTTTCACATTTTCAAAAACTGCTTTAAAAAGGAGAATGACACTTTCTTTTGTTCACTGTTGTGTGACTTCTTTCACACAAGGTTTAGGAATTCCTGGGTCAGTCTGGATTTGATACACAATGGCCCTAGTCTAAAAATCATCTAAGAACAGTGGCCATTATTCCCATGTTACGTTCTACAGTAGATTCTAGTTCTTAGTTTTTATTTTCTCATCAGTTACTTTGGACAAAGACTATATTTAGCTGAACTCCAATTTGATTTGCAAATTCTTCGCCTCCACACACAAACATTTAGGTAACTGTTCCAACAAAGGTTCACACTCCAGGCCTGCAGTGCTGGCCCCACCCTGCCAATTGAAACTGGGTTTATTGGCGCTTGTTTGTAATCCCAGCTCTTAGGAACCTGTCCTATCCAGCTGGTCAGTCAACGAGGGTCACCTGGGAGAGGAGCTGGGAATGGAGGAGGGGACAAAGGACAGGAGATGTGAGAAATGGAGACAAGACAGGATTCTGATCAAGTCTCGTTTATTCAAGGAAGCGACACGGCTTTTATAGCAGGGGAGAGGAAGTCAACGTCACCGATGATGCGGGCATACTAAGGTACTCTTATAGGCTACAGGCACTCATGTGATCTACTGGAGGAGTATGCAGCAGGAAGAGAAACCTGTTTCCATAAGACAATGGAGGCTCCCGGGCTATCGTGCCTCCCATAGGAACCTGTAAATAGGTGGATCGCCATGAGTCTGATCTAGTAGTGAGACCCGGAATACCCTGTAGACTCTTCCCTAAAAGACCAAAAAAAAAAAAAAAAAAAAAAAGGTTCACACGCATACCTTTGTGGAAGGAAGGCAGAAGGTATAAATGAAGTAGTGTAGGTGTGTTTGCTGCTACAACAAATTAAAAAAGTTCCCTAATAAAAATAGTTAAGTAAATTCCCGTATGTGAAAAATATTCCTATCATTTGGCCTGTGCCCTAGATTTCCTGGAAGTACAAATATACAAAGACCTTCAGAAAACCACCCACATTGAATAAAATGCTTTGATAATGTTTACTGCTTCATTTTATTTTCAGTTTAGAGAAAATGATTCCAAATGATGAACATAAGTTAAAAACAACTCTACAGTGTGTGGCAGAGTGCTATCATGTTAATTGGAAGAAATCTTTGGCTCAAGTTCAATAAGAAGAGAATCTGTTCATTGAAGTGGCCTAAGTCAGGAGACAAGTGGCTGCCCCTAACTATCCCCTTTGCTTGCTGAGTGACACTGAGCAAGTATACTTCTCTGATTTTCCTTTGTGTAACTGAAGGTTTACACTTTTTGCTCCATGTAATTTTTTAAAATTCAGTAGCAAGATATTGTCTTAATTGTGTTTTCTCTTTGTATTCTTGGACACTGTGTTTTAAGATGAGTATTTTTTAGTGAGCAAAATAAGCTTTATCTCCCTTTATTCTGTTTGTTGTTCAGTGTTTTTAAAGTATCTTGCTTGTTTTACTTTAACATATCATATTGGCTTGACAAGAGTGTCAGAACCAAATGTCATAGATAAACATCAGTAATTCATTTCAAGTCCGAGATTAAGATGTTCGCAGGTTTGATTTTCCTTGATACTACTCTTCCTAGCTTATAGACAGCTGTGTTCTCCATATGTTCTCACGTGGTCTTTCCTCTGTCAGTAAACATATCTGGTGTTTCTACCCTCTTAGACAAAGATTCCAGTCATATTGGGCTAGGGATCATTCACATGACCTCATTTTACCTTAATTACCTCTTTGAAGTCCTAGATCTAAATACAGTCTCATTGTTAAGTATGCAGGGTTAAATCTATAACATATGAATTTTGAAAAAATGCAATTGGCAAAAATATTTATTCTAAGAATTGCTCATATGAGTATAATGTTTATTCAATAAAACTTTAGTATTATTTTAAAGCACACTTTCAATCTTATAATCAAAATATATCTTTTTAAAGGAGACTTTAAATAAGTAACATTACAGCTTGTGTCTAAATGTCCCTGTAACCATCATATGATCATAAGTAGGGCTTTTCAAATATGGCTGGATCTAGAGGGTGTGATGCTGAATTCATTCATGGTACAAATGCTAGGATCAAGATCACTAAAATTAAGGGTGTAAGTGCTACTTGCCCTAAGTGTCCTGGATAAAAGTATGAGGGAGAGGAAGAACTATGGTCATCCCTTGTTGCTTTGCTGTCTTCTGTCTGCCATGAATTGTTTCTCCACTGTGAGTATTGTCTGCCATGCTGCCTTGCCTTGATCCAGCTGATTATGGACTGAAAATTCTACAAACTGTGACCTACATGAGCCTTTTCCTTTTAACTTTGGGTGTCTGGTGTTTCACCTCAGTAATGAGAAAAGTAACTAACATAGGCAACATACTTTTAGTTACACAAATCAGTGCTTATAGGACTTTATGAATCTTTCTAACAGATACTTTCATTTTTTCATAATACATTCTGTTGTAATATTATCATAATCTTTTTATCCTTCCTTAGGATAAGGATTAAACCTGACCCCCCAAAATGCAACAACTAATCTGTCATAAACAGCATCACAGGATTCCTGGTGTCACCTCTGGTACAGCATGATCACCTTCCCAATGGGCTAATAAATTATTATGAAAATAATTAATTAGGTTTTTTGGACTCACAGGAAATTAATGTCCAGTAAAAATAGATTGTGACCTAAGAATAAAGCTTCTATTTTCTATATAATACACAGCAATAATTCTTTAAAAATTAATAACAGTAGGTTTGAGGACTGTGATTCCTCAACAAGTTCTTGTGGACCGATCCACAACTAAAAATCTCACTACCCTGATCTAGCCCTTTCTCCCATCTGTGTCCATGAGGTTTCCAACAGGGTGAATTATGGCTATGAAGAAAGAATTGCAAAACCTGCTTAGGATCTCTGTGGGATGTGAAATAGTCTCAGTGTATCTATTGGTAATTTCTTTTGCTTTTTAGCTACTTGGAGAGCCTGTCTCAAATAGCCTAGTCTACCTCTACTGGCATCCGTTCAACTTCATCACTAGCAAGAACTAAAAACTTGAGCGAGTCTACACACTGGTGCTAGGATCCAACTGGGAAAACCCTCTGGAGTTCGATACATAAGAAAGTGTTTAAGAAAAACTTCAGCTGGAGACAGAATGCTTAAGAAGGAAGGAGATCCCTGCATGATGGCCCTCAGAGCTGAGAATGTTAAGCACAGAGTGCAGCGGCATCTGGCTCTTGCCCACATCCTGCTCTGCTCCCTGTGGAAGGAAAGCAAGTGTTTCATTCACATTTATGTTACAGAAAGTGGCAGAGACTCAAACAAGAAAGAATTATGAATGATAAACTCAAAGTCACAACTGTAAATATGAAAATAAGTGATCATGAGCTATAAACCTCACACTGATGACCACGTTCATTGAAATGATTTCCTTGAGCCATTCTTGTTCGAGTGTCAAAGTCAGAAATCTGCAAAGTTTGGTAACCAGTGAACCTTCTGACTACATGTTAGGTAACTGCTTTTGTTGTTTCTAGAATGATGTCATCTGATCGGTTAAAGCAGATAACTTTCTACAATGTCATTCAGCCACAAATGATTTCAGGAAATTGCCAAAGAGTTGTGGGCAGGTTTTTAAAGAACAGTTGTGTACATTGAAAACATTTCTCCATTTAAAAGCAAAAGACAAATTAAATGTCTATCCTTGCCCAGAAGTGAGACCAACAGGAGAAAAGCATTATGAAACATCCGAATAAATAATGTAAGTCGTACATTTTTATATAGTCTGGTAAACTAGCAAAAAGTCTTGGTGTGGATGGAAATCAATAAATAAATGACTTCCATGTTTTCCATCATCTCCTTTACAGTACAGTACACTATGCTTAACCCAGTTCCTGGGAAACAATAACAAATCCATAGTGCAGTTGTGCTATGTTTAGGTGTTAAAGCTGTGACAGTTTGTACGTAGGTGTCCTCCCAAAGCCTCATGCACTTATAGGGAAGCTTCTCAAGTTTTGTGATTGATTACTGTGGGTGTGGATGCTGCACCTGGCCTGGAGCAGGCAATTTGCATTACAATGTAAGGAAGCCTGGGTTGCTAGCTAACTGCTAGAGCTACTGCCCCTCTCTTGTTGCTCTCTGCCCTTTGTCCCACCATGAAAGGTTGCTCTCTGCTATGTGAAACTCTGTCTTTGAGGCAGCTGAGTATGGACTGAACCTCCAATAACGGTGAGATAAATAAATCTTTCCTTCCTTCATTTCAAGTGGCAGGTATTTGTCTCAACAACAACAGAAGAGTAATGGAGACAAAGGTGTTTTCTAAAATATCAGCCTCTTAATTGGATTTCCCATCTTCATCTTTGTTATAAGTTCTTTACAATCTAGCAACCAAGTAATTCTTGTACAATGTAAATTAAAACATGTATTCATCAAAGTTGGTGAGTGATTCTCACTCTTCTTTTTTTTTTCCACAATTCAAAGGACTTGACACCTTGTGTTTGCCAGGTTGGTTATTAAGACACTGAGCCACCTCCCTGGCCCACTTATGACTCTTGTATTTTTTTTTTATCATTATTAATTTTATTGAGAAACAAATATCAATGAGACAGTTTCAAAACTGATTAGTAGGAGAGTTTCAATAATTAATACATTGCATATTGTTGTCTTCCTGGTGGTTATTCATAGAATAAGATGAAGACATGATATCCTGTTGAAATACTATTAGTGCAAATATTTCTTCTCATTGAATTAAGAGAAAAATAGCTATATATCTATACTAAATGTTTTATATATAAAGACACAAAATGCTCCTTCATTTATGTTACCTTTCTCGCTTAGTTTGGTCAGAGATGGGTATTCCATTGCCATTTAAATGTTGCAGGTGTGGGAATTCAGCAAAATAATCCAATATAGTTCAGTAGTCAATTACAGTAATGGGTTATCCTAAGGACTGGCAGTGTCAGAAGTTGTTGACTTGAGCCATTACAGCTCAGCATATTAATAGGGCTTTACTTTTTACACCTCTTTTTTATACTTTTCTGCTGGATGGCTAAGACCGAGATAAAGCAACAAAAAATCTGACTTTTCTATCTGACAAGACCAGTCAAATCCCCTCAAGATTTACCCTGAAACTCTACTGCAGTTTGTAAATCCTCTGTCATTGTCAGCCATATGGATTAATCATGGCCATTGTTTGACCAATTTGCTCTCTGTGAAAGCCTGAGAGAATGTTTTTTCTCAACATGACTCTCCTTAGGCACATTATACACCATCAATCACTTTCCTCTGTGATCCCATAATCTCCTTGATCAGAAAAATTTTTTTTATTTTACTTTTGTTTTATTGAAGTACAACTATCGATGAGACAGTTTTAAGATACCTTGATAAGATGGATTTCATAAATTAATACATTGTAAACTGTTTTCATAATGTTTTGGTATCATAAAAGGTGTATACATGATATTATACTTACAGACATTATTATACTGTATATCTCTTATCAGAAAATTAAGAGTGTAGCTGTTTACTATCTTATTTTTTATACCTGAATTACATCAAAGATTCAATAATTAATACTTTCCACCTTGTTATTTTCCTAGTGGTTGTCCATAGTACTAGAAGCCAACATAATATCCTGTCCAACCACCATTAGTGCAAATCTTGCCCCTCATAGAATTATGTAGAAGCACAGCATTATCTATCCCAACTGTACTGTCCATACACACATATCATGATTCTTCCATTCTATACCTCTTCCTTGTTCTATACCTGTCAGAGATGGGCACTCCATTATCATTCAACAAACTTAGGTGCTTGAACTCAACAACACAATCCAACACAGTCCAGCATTCTACTACAATAGTGAGTTATCTGAAGATGTTGTCGACCATAGCCATTTACAGCTCCTTAATATTATGGCCCCGCGATGTATACTTCATTTTTATACTTTTCTGCTGGATGGTTAAGACCTAGATAGATCAAGACTTGTATACCAACACATGTACTTTATATTTCTTATGAGGTCAGTGCAGTTCCCTCAGGGTTTTTCTTGTAGTCTTGTACCTTATTCTGTGGATCCTTTGTCATCCATGTGGATGAGTCACTGCCAATGCTTGACCAGGTTGCTCTCTATGAGAGCCTGAGAGAAAGTTTTCTCTCCATGTGACTCTCCCCAGGCACACTATAGAACTTCAATCTCTTTCCTCTGTGGCTCCATAATCTCCTTGTTCAGAAAATTTGGAGCTCACCCGAGTTTCATGATGTTGCAGTACAGGTTCTCCTATGTCCTGAGTCTTGATCAGAAAATTTGGACACCACTGAGTTACAGGATGTTACACTAAAGGTTCTTTTATGTTCTGAGTCTTCACTGATCTTGAAAAACTGGGGCCAAAATGTTGGCTATGCTTGTAGCCCTTCTTTTTTTCTAATTTTTGGTCTGCAAACTTAAGTTGTTAATCCCCCAGAAGAGAAGCTTGATTATATTATTCCCCTCTGACTTAGGCAAAAAGTTGAATTTAACCTCACTATCTTTCTGAATATCAAACATCTTAGACATAACATGGAACAGGCATTGTCCATCAAGTATTGATATTTTCAACATTCATCCCTGCAGAATGTAAAGAAAAAAATTAAAAAATTATTTTAAAAGTAGACATAAACAATTACATATTCTTACACAGAAATTTAGAAATCCAACCATATATGGTGTTGTAGCAGGACAGTCCTATGACTTTTTTTTCTTGTCTCTTGTTTTCATTTATTACCCTTTTTTAGAAAAACAAACATTTACTTGAGAGATAGTATAGCAGTAATTGATACAACATTAGAACAGTACATATTTGGAAGACCAGAATGACAGGCATTACAAGCACGGCCCTAGTATTATATATTGCTATCTTCAGTGCAGTTGCTTAGTTCACAGATGTCAACATATATAGTTAGTCAGGGTGAGAATCCTACCAGTTAGCTGCTAGTTTCAAAAACCTGTTAAATGATCTCAGGATCATTGCTTTAACCATTTTGTGCATATAAATGCATGGTTCTGACCCTGTCGTTTCCTAGCTTTTTTCTGACCTCTCTTCATTATTTAATTCTTAAGTTCTCACTTTCCTTTTAATTGTATTATTCCTTTCTATTTTTATTTCTTCTTTTGTGTTCTTACATTAGGGAGACTATACGATATTTGCACATGTGGGTCTGGTTTATTTCACTTATGAGTATATTTTCAAGTGGCATCCACTTATATATGAAGTGTTCAAGTTTGTCATTCTTTATAATTGAATAATACTCCATCATCTTCATCCATTTGCTCAGGTAACAGGCATTATGACTCTCATTCTTACTCAGTGCAATCACTGAAGTCCTCCTGACAAGTTATGAGACCCTGTAGAATTTCCGTGGTCGTATCTTCTCCCGTCTTCTGTGCTTAGCTTTGCACTTCATCATCCACTTGGCTTTATTAATGCTCCTCCAGGTGCTAGCTGTTTAGTTATCTTGAAGGCTTTGCCCTTAACTATATCTCCCTGTTTAGAATATACTTTCCTTAGCTATTTGTCCTTTTCACTTAAAGTGCACAATTTATAGTTAAAACTATCCCCCTCATAAACTGTCCACTGACTTTCCATAATTTACCTTTCTATATAATACATCTGACTTTCTAACAAATAATTTGATTCCTTTCTTTTTTGTATCATTCAAAAGGTAGCTCCAGGAGGGAAAAATGTTTATTTGGTTGTTTTCCCATTGTTCAGGACATAAGTATTCAGTAAATACAAACTGAAAATAGCATAGGTAATTCTCTTGATCCAATAGATTTGTAGAATGTCAAAGGGAAATGTAAAGGATTATTTAGTGAAGAGGAAGCAAAGAAGAAAAATTGTCTTTATAATAATCTGGAGAGAACGTTTGGGGACTTTCAAGTAAAACTAGAATATATGAGAAAAATGAGACATGTAGAAAGGAAAAAAAGAGAAATGAGGAGTGGAAATGAGGAAATAATGCAGAAGGGAAGGGCAGTCCTCATGTAGATTTAACAGATTTCTTACCAAATCCTGTTCTTCAGAGAGTGCCATTCAGGCTAACATCAAGAAGTCAGCGGGAGGTGCTATGGGCAAAAGGAAACCTTGGTTGGAGTCGGGCCACTATGGAAATCAGTGTGGAGCTTACTCATCCGGGATTAGAGGTTCTATTCTATTCAGCTATTCCCCTGCTGGGTATTTTTCCAGAAAAAAAAAAAATGAAATCATCATAGCACAGTGATAGACGTGCAACCATGTTTATAGCAGCATAATTTGTCAAAGCTAAACCTTGGGAAAAAAAACCCAAATGCCTATTAACTAAGAAATGGATAAAAAATGTGATATTCTTATATGATGGAGTATTACTCAGCTATACAAAAAATAAACTCAAGGGTTTTATAGGTGCAGCTAGAGGTTATACTCGTAAGTGAAATAAATCAGACCCACATTTGCAAACATCATATTGTCTCCCTACTTATAAGAACCTGAAAGAATCAATAAAATCTGAAAGGAATAATAGATACTGTAAGGAAAAGAAATTGTCCAAAGGGCAGGAACAACTAGGATCAGGGAAAGGAGAAAAGAAATAAAGAAGGAAGGGAAAATATAGATGTATGTATGCAGGATAGCTTGGACAATTATACTGTGGATTTCTACTGATCTATTGAAAGGAGTATTTAATGCTTAATTTTTTCTTCTTTTTAAGTTTTTGACTAATTTTGCATGTGTATATCTGATCATCTCAACAATTAATTTGAAGATAATAATACACAATATAACAATCTTTTTTTTAATTCCTGTTATCTTAGTGGATTTTTGTATCATTTCTAATGGTTTGTTTTTTTTTCAAAAAAAGACTGTCATTCAAGGAGGCTTATTATTTAGGCTACTATAATATAGTTCCACAGACACTGTGTCTTAAACAACAACATGTGTTTCTCACTGTTCTGGAGTCTTCAGACCCAGTGCCAGGTGTGTGTCTGTTTCCTGGTTCTCAGAATGACAACTTCTCACTATATGCTTACATGCTGGAAAGGAGAGAGAGGAGACAGACACTTCTTGTATGTCTGTCAGTCTCTTAACAGAATACAATTGCTCCTCAGTATCTACAGATAATTGGTCTAGGATTCCCCTACACATATGCACCTCTCCTTGCAAAGGCTCCTGTCCCTTGTACAAAATGACACAGTAATTTTACACATAACTATAGACATCCTCTTATATACTTTAAATCACCTCTAACTGATTTAAAATACCTCATGTGATATAAAAGTTATGTAAATGGCTATTATATAGTATTGTTTAAAGAATGACAAAGCAAACCAACAGTGTTATATTCAGTACAGATAGGTTTTCCAAATATTTTTGACCCACACTTGGCTGAATCAGGCATGCGAAGCCCACAAATATAGTACTATACACTGGGCAGCTGACTGTGTTAGTTAGCTTTTCACTGAGGTGGTGAAATACTTGAGAACAATTCAATGGAGAAAGTACTCAACTGGGTTTCAGTTCCTGGTGAGGTGGCCATGGCAGAAAGAAACTTCTCACTTCATGGCAGCCGGGAAACAGAAAAAAGAAACAACCCAAGAGGAAGGGCAAGTGCCCACCATTGAGCATTCAGAGAGTTACCTCCTTCAAGTAACCTGATCTCCTTATATCACATGTAGCTTTTATGATTAATCCACGAGATCAGTGTCATGTGCTGCAATCTCCTCTAAAAGTCCCACTTCTAAACACATCAGACTCTTGGAAACACCTTAGATCCAAACTGTAACACTGATGAACCACAGAAATTTTGTTTTCTCCTACTGCTGGGAGCAAGGAAGTACAAGATCAAGACCTTTGGAGATGTGCTCTGGTGAAACTCCATTTGCTGGTTCACAGATGTTGCCACTTCTGTCCTCAATGGAAGAGGAAAAAACAGGTTTCTGGGATCTTTTTTATAAGTGCACTGACTAATTCCAGTGCCATAGTCAGAGCCTTCACTTTCCAGTGACTTTACCTCCAATTTACCTCCAATGCTACCACTCCAAAGTGATATTGGAAGATGGGACATTAAAAAAGTCATGATGATGGAGCATTCACAAATGTAATTAGTGTTTGCTGTGATATATATTTTTTCATATATTCAATTAAACCTAAAGCAGGGGAAGCAAGGACTCTTCCACTAAGATAAACAGTCCTAGCCTTTTTAGTCTTCTAAGTAGCTGAACCACAACTGACTGAATGTTATATTTTCAGTAGTTTGAGTTTTTGGGTAATATCTTGTTCCAAAAACAAAAATAAACCAGGCTAAATATGATGATGAAGAATTAAGACTGCTTATAGAAAATTCACTGTTCCCTATCATGCATTAGTATCTAGGATGGAAAGAGAATGCAGTTAAGGCAGAAAACTGAGAATGTGGGTTTTCAGGGAAATGTGCAGCTGAACTTGGCACTGAGTTGGTCTAAGTGACTGCAGGGGCTAGAAGTACCAACAAAGTAAAAGTAATTCCAATCTTTTACTTGTGGGAGTGTGTGTGCTCATCAGAGATATTATAATTTCAGAAGACACCAACATAAGAACAGAAAGAAAGACACTGTTGGGAACATTTAAAAAACCAGAGTTGAGGCTGTATGGAATGCAGCTGGAACACAAGAGCGTTGTGGATTTCAGTGTTGCAGCCAATGATCAACTCCCTCACAGGGCAGGATGGTGGCTGCTGCTTCTTATTACTGGAACCTGAGGAGAAGAATTCCTTGTTCAGCAGGACCTGTAGCTTGCCATAGTCAGGGATATGTTGGCTGAGTGTGTTGGTAGTTATGTCTGCATGTTCTAATCTGTTCCATGATGATTCTATCCCAGTAGCTTTGTAACATAATTCTAGGTCAGGGGATTGTGATGTCTCTTCCCTTTCTTCTGTTTCCCAGACCCTAAAATTCAAAGATACAGTTCAAAAATGGGTATCTGAGATGAATACACCCTTCTCAGATGAAGAAAATGACAAATAAATATATGAAAAACTTTCAACATAATTGATTATTTGACAAATGCAAATTTAAACAAAACTGAGATTCTATCTCACCCCAGATGGCTATCATCAAGAAGTCAACCAATAACAAATGCTGGAGGGGATGTGGGGAAAAAGGAACCTTTCTCCACTGTTGGTGAGAGTGCAGACTGGTACAAGCACTATGGACATCAGTGTGGAGATTCCTCAAAAAGCTAGGATTCAAGGTCTCATTCAAACCATATTACCTCTTGTAATTATTCTTCCAGAACTGAAATTATTACACCTCAGTGATATAGGTACACGCATACTTATAGCAACACAATTTTCCATAGCTAAATCTTGAAAGCAATTTAAGTGCTCGTCAACTGAGGAATGGATGAACAAGGTATGGTATATTTACACAATGTAGTATTATTCAGCTATAAAAAGAATAAATTTGAGACTTTTGTCGGTAAACAGATTTAACCAGAAATCATATTTTTAAGTCAAATAGACCTGCATACACAAGCATTGTATTGTATCCTAATGTAACAATCTGAAAGAGTAAATAAAGACTGAAGGATACACTACATACAGTGAAAATGGAATGAACTTGTTCAAAAGAGGAATTACTGAGATGAGAAAGACAGGAGAAGGGGTGGGTAAAAGTGGATTTCTGCTGGTCTGTGGAGAGGAGCAGTACGTGCTTAATGTTTTTTGTCCTCTTTTTTCAATTTTCCCCCTTTTTTCTCTTCTTAATTTCTTGTAACTTCTTTCTTTCTTCTTCCAAATTTGCATGTGTATATCTGGTAATCTGAACAACTAATTTGAAGATAATACTAACAATACAACAAATACTGTAAAATTCATATACTTTAGTGAAATTCTGTATCATTTATACATTTTTCTGCTTTAATGTTATTTTGTACTCTCCTTAAAAGTGAAAAAAAAATAAAGAAAATCAAAACACATGAACTCTTCTGTCATGGTTTGGGGTTTTTGCAAGGGCAACAGTATGCAATACAGGGCACATGTTATAATATTGATTTATAAGGGATCACCTTACATACAGTACGGCAGGAAATCTATCCATATACTAAATACTAAAGACTATGGAACTGATAGCTTGCATGAGTTCAGATGAAAACTTAGAGCTCATAACAATGCTGCCCACAAGTGTACCTGGATGCCTAAAGGCCACAATAAAGTCTCATGAAGGTCTGCTTCATGTTTTTCTGCTGAAAAGGCCCAAAGGTCAGTAGTGGAAGCTAGAGAGTCTATGCCAGCGGGATAAAGGATCTGTGCTAGTAGGCTGAGGGATCTGAACTGGAGTAGAAAGCAAAGGCTCAATGTAAGCACCAAAGCTTCCCAAAAGTATGATAGCCATCCCCACCTACAGTGAATTCATGATTTTCAAGTGATGAGGAAAGCTGACTTTCTACCAGGAAAACCAGCGCAACAAGCTTCTCCGTGAGGCTGATGAGTGCTCCATCTTCCCCTCCAGAGCTAGGAAGTGATGCTCAAAATGACAACCAGAGCTCCTCCGTTGGGAAAGCCAGCACGACACAGACCTTCATCAGAACAGCCCAAGAGAACCAGCAGTTTCCCACAGCTCCAACAGCTTCTCCAGGCTTAACAAGATTTTTTGTTAATTTCTTTTTTATATAATTTTATTTTATTTTGAAGAGTAAAAACAAAGAAAGAACAAAAGTCAGAAACAGGGTAACATACAACAATACATATGTTACAAATTTTCAAAACAAGAATAGCTGATTAATAATGGTTGATGTATTACCTATTTTTTGTCATCAAATCTGTTGCTCAGATTAACGGACAGTTATGTAAGGTTGAACATACGACTGAATATTACTGCTTGCTTTCAAGAAATCTTAAATTTTTGTTCCTTTCTCTTTTTTCTTTTATTACCTTTTTTGAAAATTTATTTTAAAAAGAGTACAGTAATAATTGATATGACATTAGAAATGATACACATTTAGAAGATCAAGATGACAGGCATTGAAGTATGGTTTTTGTATTACACATTGCTGTCCTCAGTGTAGTTGCTTAGTTCCCAGGTATCAGCATATAGCGTTAGTCAAGGTGAAAATTCTGCACATTAATTGCTAGTTTTAAAAAATTGACGGAAAGTTCTAGTATAACCACCTCAGGCATCCTGTATAATACTAACCTGTTTTCCCCCTACCTTTTCCCTTATCTTTTCTCCTTTCTCTCCTCTTTATTGCTTAATCCTTAAATTCAGTTTCTTTCCATTTAATTGTATCTGGTACACCTTTCAGGTTTTATTTCTCTTTCTTTATATACGTATTTTAGGGAAGGGTCTACAGGGTGCTCAGAGTCTCACCACTAGATCCAACTTGTAGTGATCTGCCCATTCACAGCCTCCCAAGAGCTGGTATTACAGGTGCTCATCACCACACTCAGTCTCAATTGCTGTCTCAGTGCACTGCAGGAGCAGAGGTGGCACAGCAGGCCTGGGAATGGAACCCCTGGCCCCTGCTCCTGCTTGCGGGCACTTTAATCTGCTGAGTTATTTGGCCAGTCCTTCCTTCTGGGTTCTTACACTAGGAAGACAATACAATATTTACACATGTGGGTCTAGTTTATTTCACTTACGAGTATAGCCTCTAGTTGCACCCACTTACCTATTAAGGTGTTGAGTTTATAGCACAGTAATACTCCATTGTATAAAAGTATCACATGTTTTTCATCCATTCCTCAGGTGAGGGGCATTTTGGTTGCTTCCAAGATTTGGCTATGACTGGGCTGAGGAGTTAGCTCAGCATCATGAACACCTGCCTGGCAAGTGCAAGGTCCTAAATTTGATCCCTGGTACCAGAAAACAAAAACAAAATTTGGCTATGACAAATTGTGTTGCTATAAACATGGGTGCACTTATATCACTGCACCCAGCACCATGCTAGTTTAATTTATCTGGGTGTACTAAGTTGACCACCAGTTAGAAATTCACTACATCTTCTTGTGTGTCTTAACCTCATTACTAACTAAATTTTTACCACGTAGTAGGTACTCAAAACCTATGTGGAACGACTGAAGGAAATCTTTCACCTAAGGTTTTTTAATTTCTTTCAACAACATAATTAAATATAGGAAAGTGCACCTCCTGTCTTATTACACATTATCTATTTACTAATTTTTATCAGCCAACTTGGAAAAAAGATTCTAACTTCCTCTTAAAATATGAATACACCAAACTAAAATGAGATGACAAGAGCCAGCAAGATAGCTCAGCAGTCTAAAGCCCCTGCGTAGGCAACCTTCAGCAGGTTCAGGCATTTGACTCCCAGCAGCACATACAGCACCAGCCTTGCTCTCAGGGAGGGCTGAGCGGGCCAAAAAACAGAAACAAACAAACAAAAATAGATGAGGTGATGTCTACCTCATGAGCCATTTATTTGTTTACTTAATAACTATCATGTATCAAACCCTTTTTTAGTTTCTAGGAATGCAGTAAAAAACATAATTCCTAATCTACAGTAACTTCAATTCCATAAAGATAAGATGAAGAAGGAACAGAAAGTAGACAGAGCAGGTTATTCTGTATAGTAATTAGGGTCAATAAAACTATAAAATGGACTGCTATGGTATATGGTGAATGGCAAGGGATAGGGACTACTTCAGACTGGGTTTTTATCTCCATCACAAGTTGAGACCTCAGCGTGGAAAAGGAGACAGCCATATAAAGAAAGGACACCCAGGACTGGCAAGATAGCTCAGTGGACTAAGCACCTCCTTAGGCTATTTCAGGGACTGGGGTTCCAACGCTGGCACCAAATGCCATGCAGGACCTGCACTGTTGGTGCCCTGAGCCAACAATTGAGACTGGGTGTGGTGGTATGCACCTGTAATCCCAGCCCTGGGGAGTAGTGAGACCCTGTACCAAATAAAAGAAAGAAACACAGAGAGAAGATAGACATGCATGACAAGCTCTAAAGACAGGAGTGAGGAAAAAGGAAGACAAATGAGGATGCCTATCATAAGCAAGAGAATTGCATGGTACACCAGATATTATATGACTTGCATTTCATTTTTTTATATTTAAATGTGATTATCTCCTCAGAAGAAGGCTGTCCACATTTTTGAGATAAAGAAACTAATCATCAGAGCAGAAAAATAATCTTCTCAGAGTCTTACATTTTGAAAATGAAAGGAGTAATTATACTAGACGAATTCCAACTGTCTGGAGAATTCAGGATCAAATGCCATGTTAAAGTAAAATGATTTTATAGACCATTGACTCTTTATTGTCTGTTTACTGTATTGTAAATATTATAAGAAGAAAATACAGTTAAAGATCAGTATGTATTACTAATGTTAGGAAATAACCATCTTTAAGGCTAAATCTATCTTGTTTGCAAGTTATAGCTTCAAAGAATATTTTCTATCCTTTCAAGTGTACTATTGATACTATATGACAAAAGCTTCATTATATTGAAATCTTAAATGTCTATGACACAGCAGAAATTGAAATTCTTAGAAAATAAGCTACTGAAGTATATTTTAAAATTCAAATAGTAAAAAAAAAATCACTTCAGTGTTTAAAACAACAACCTATGGGTTCAAAAACATGTTTCCTTTTTTTGATGCTAAAACATTTTGTCAATTATTTAAGGCCGAAGTAGCAGATTAAATTAATGATAAAGTGTAAAGGCCAGGCAAGCAAGAACATGTCAAAAGGAGCATTCAGTTTGTAGTGAAGACAATGAACAGATATACCTTTGTTCTACTAAAAAATTAATCCATCAGAAGTCATCAACCACCAAAAGACTAATTAAAATGTTAATGAAATTCCTTGTAACCTTCCTCCCTAGGGCCAGAATGAACTTGAGGTGACATGGAATTTAATTATAGCTACACTGGGAGACATTCCTTAAAACTAAGTTATACCAACACATTCAAAATAAGACTATTTTCTCAATTAATGTGTGTAGCAAACAGGTTCAATTAAAGAATCACACTTTTATAAGCAAAGAAAGAAGGGTGTGCTCAGAGCTCTGTCTACATATGCTGACTTCTTCAGCTGAACAGCAAGATTCAACTTTTGAAGAACTAATTTTTGGAAAGGAATTAAAATAGAAACTCATTCCCTGGCTAGCATCATGATCAGAGCTCTTGAAGAACTGATCATCAAAAACCAATCAACGTGCCCTGGATATTTTGTGAGATTTATTTTTCTTTCAAAATATGCTTTTCCTGCAGAAGTAGGGATCCTCTAGTACTAATACATATCTTATTTTATGTCCAAAAAACCTCATTAGAAATACACACTATAGCTGTCAATTTGAGCAAGAGATTGAAGGCAATGTTTCCCTGTTCTTGCACAATCTGTCTCACTGCAGAAGACGTGTAGAGTGGAGTTCACAAAAGATGCTCATTTTTAACATGAAAGCAAACAATTTGTAGGTTTATTTTGTACCTACTTTGAGATCTGTGATTGATTAGCCTTTAGGAGACTAAGGAGGAATATTATTCAATTAAGTTTGTATTTTCTAAAGCACAGATGAAGTTGAACTGGAGGTTCATTTTTAAACCAAGCCCCTAGAGTTTTAATAAAATATGCAGCAGTCATTACCTTGACATACTTTCTGCCTTTTTGACCCTTTCTTAACAAAGCTGGAGGAACTTGAAAGAACCAAATTTCTACTTTACCCCATGGGTCCACCTCTGTTGGTCAGTTTTGGAACTCAGCCTAAAACAATAACCAAAGAAAGTTTAAATTTACATCCAGGATGACAAACAGATTTTGTGCTTCCTGCTAGAACCACCAATTAGTGGTAGCTGCCTGCAGTTGTGTGCAGAGTGGGATGTCAGAGTAGATGGGCTCAGCGGGAAAGAAGACACGATGGATTAGTTATGTTTACTGTGGACCCAGGAAGGAAGTGTGATGTCATTTATACCACGCATGTACTGGCTCTGGAGAAGACACTTGAAAAAACAACCAGGGTAGAAATGATTATTTTAGGGGATCATGATAGAACAATAAAGTTTCTGTACAAAAGAATGTAAAAATGTAAAATAAATGTTTGTGTATGTGGGTGTTTACATTTAATAACTACAAAGTCATTAATTTAATAAGCATTTGTCCATATAAACAAGTAAAACATATATTTAAGATGTACTTGATTTTTATTTTACTTTTGGGAGTTATTTCTTAAATTAATTTAATTTAATTTTGAATAGCTAAAACAAATAGAAACAAAGACAAAAACAGGGGCTGGTGAGATAGCTCAGCAGACTAAAACACCTGCATAGGCAAATTTAGGCAAGCGCAGGTACCGGGGTTAAATCCCTGGCACCACATGCTGCACCGTAGACAAGCCGAGCAGCCAGCTCAGGGTGGGGTGGCACAAGCCTGGAATCCCAGCACTGGAGAGGCTGGAAGCAGGCCACAAGTCTGAGCTGCACAGCGAGACGATGCAACAAATACATTAAAAATATAATAATAAATAAAACAAAGACAGAAACAGGGTAATATACAATAATGCATATATTACAGATAATTTACATGATTTTTAATATATGTATACATTGTAGAATGGCTAAATCAAGATATTGGACATATCTGTAACCTCACATTATTTTCACCTCTCTAATTAGATATCACTAAAAAAATCTATTCTCAGGGATTTTCTTTGTAAAATATATTATTATTAACTATAGTCAAAACATAATTTATTATGCAACAATAAATTTTTAAAATTTGTTTTCCTTCTTTAACTGAAATTTTGTGCACCTTTATCAAAGATTCCCCAGTCCCCTATCCTCCAGCCTCTGACCATCACCATTTCACTCCGATTTTAATGAGTTGAGTTTTTTTAGATTCCACATATGAGTGATTCCACATATCTGTGTTGTTGCAAATGGCAGAGTGCTCTTTTTAAAATCTGAATCTGCATATATGTAACTCCTTTTCTTTATTTATTCATCTGGCCATGGGCACTTAACTACATATTCTATATCATTACATCATTTTGTATATATTTCATAGTTTAATTCAAGTCTTATATGTGAATAAAGAATATATGAACATAAAATATTATAAACTACCTATGGTGTGTCAATGATGAATTCATGAGCATTTGTTGAGTACAAGATTCCAGAAACTAGAGGCATTACATAAAATATGACAACTTTCCAACACTCATATATTTCAAATGAGAAAAAGGAAAATACAAAATCAATTAAACAAGGAAATATTTGTCTGGAAATTACAAATACTGAGAATAAAGGGAAGCAATGATGAAGAATAGGGATTCTTTCTTCGGTACTGGGGATCAAACTCAGGACCTTGCACTTGTCAGGAAAGCAATTATTCTACTGAGCTATCTCCCTTGCTCACAAGAATAGGGATTATTAAGGGTGCCTGTTTGTGTGAAATGTCCAGGGAGGAGTTTTCTGAGGAGACAACATTTGAGGAGAGTTTGTGAAGAGTGACAAGGACAGTCAGAGGTTCATGGAACAACTAGGAAGGTTTTGGTGGATGTTGTGTGTTTGGTGTATTTATTTGAGAAACAGCGGGGACTTGGATTCACTACCAGTAGAAAGTATTGGTGACACAAAGGCCATGAAGTGAGGAGAGTAGGGTCAGATGATGAGGGGCCCTGCTCAGCAATCCACTGTAGGACTTTGTCTCTTGTTCTGAATGAGAAAGTAACCAGTGAGGAATTCTGAATATCTCCATGCTATAAGTGCTCTGGGTGCTACTGAGAAATACAGAAGGGAAAGAGATAAAATGAAAGAAAACAGGCCAAAAGTGGTTGTGTTTAGGATATATGTGGAAGATGACAAAAAATTGAATCTGTTAATAAGACAAGGTCGATGTGAAAGATGGGAAGGCCCTGGATGATTTCAGTGGTGTATTTATGGCCCAGGCTACTGATGAAATAGATTTGTCATGTGTCAAGACTGGTAGGATTGTAAAAGCCTAGGTTTTCAGGAAAAAATCAGTAATTCATTTCTGAGTAGGGTGAATTCTTAATTTTTAAAATCAACTTCACTGCAGTATACTTCACAAATGATAAAATGTGCTATTTAAAGTATTAAGTTAGATGAATTTTGACAAACATACATACTTGTGTAACTACTACTGCAAACAAAATATGGAAATTTTCATTATCCCCTACCAAACTTTCCTTGCACTCTGTCCTACTCAACTTAATAGCTGCCACAGTCTCTAGACAAAGCCTCATCTGCTTCTGCCCTTGAAGCTGAGATTTATCTCCTCTAGTGCTTCACAGCAATGTGATCAAATAACATGTAGTCTTGCACTGACTTATTTCAGTACAAGCAATATAATTTCATCAATGTTGTACCAGTAGGTGATTTCTTTTATTGTGTCTTGTTTGCTTGTCCAATATTGAATTAAAGAGTTCTTTCTGTATTGTGGAAATTGCTGCTGTGTCACTTATATCTGTATCAGATATTATTTTTCTCAGTCTGTGCTTGCCTTTTCTTTAGAACAGCAGTGTACAATAAGGAGTAAAACTTTTAATTTTGTTAAAATTTCTGCTATATTTTGTGGGCTTCATTTCCCCCCAAAATAACTCTTCCTACAAGAAGGCCATAAAATTATCTCCTATGTTTTCTTCCAAAGCTTTACAGTTTTAGCTTTTAAGTTTAGCTCTAAATTTCATTGCAAGTTAATATGATGGAATTGTTTTTATAAATGAATATCCAGTTTCTTCAGCAACAGATACTGAACAATATTCACTTTTCCTATTCAGTTGGCTTGATTCCTTTTCCAAAACTTAATTGACCATAGGTATAAAGGTCTATTTTTGAACTCTAGTCTGCTGATACTATTTACATATATAGAACCACACCATTTTGACTGCTTTATAGTTAGGTCTTCTTTTTTTCCTCTGGGTAATAGAAGTGACTTGTCACTAATATCCAGAGCTTCTCAGCTCTTCTACATATTTAAATGCATCAATTATTATTTGCTATAAATATTAAAGTGTCTTATATTCTCTGGGTTAAATCTGATCAACATAAATTCTCCCAAAATTGGCAGAGAGGTACTATAATTATCCTCATTTTATAGAGGAAAAATTATGAACCAGAGAAATCAAGTAATTTCCCTATGTTTAAAGAGCTAGCTCAGTGAACTAAGCTAGCTAAGTGCTTGCTTAGGTAAACACAGGGGCCAGAATTTGATCCCTGGCATCACATGCCTCACCAGTCCCACTGATTCAGTGATAGAGTCCTGGTGTGGTGGCGCATGCCTGTAATCCCGGCCTTAGGGAAGCAGAAAATAGGAGGATCATGAGCTAATAAGTGGAAGATATGAGACCCAAAGCCAGGAAGTCTTTAATATCACTTTAACATTGGTCTTTAACATCGCTTCGCTCCATACAACCAACATGTAGATGCTATTCAAACCTTAGACCTCAGTGAAATCGAGTACAGTGTGGGTGTAAAGAATTTAGAGGACTGAAGCCAGAGAGCACCAATGTTGAGAGACCAGAAAAATGAGGATGAATAAAAAAAGACTAGAAAGAAGCAATGACTGAGGGAGAAAAACTGTAAGAAATAAATATCCTGGAACTAAGTGAAGAAAATGTTTCAAGAAAGAGGAAGTTTCACCTGTGTCAAAAGCTGTGCAAGGCAAAGTGAAGTAAACATTGGGAAATAGCCAGTGGGTTTGGTAACAAGGGTTACTGAGAAGAGTTTTGAAAGGATTGTGGGGAAAATTCAATCCAAACAGAGTGAGTTGAAGAACAAACAAGCAAGAAAGAGTACACTCAAACAAGCAAGAGTGAATACATTCAACTCTTCAGCTCTATGTGAGTGCTGGGATAGTAAAGGGTAGTGGAGAGAGAAGGAACATGATGTCAGGTTTGTGCAATAAGGTAGATGTATTGAAAAAAAGATAACAAAGATGCAGAAGCTGCCTTGAAATGTTCTGAGTCACTTACATAATTTCTAGGTAAGTTACATATGTTTTTTTTCCCTGTGATAAGAACAAGAAGTATACACCTCTTTCCCAAAAAAAGGTAATATCACACCTCATCAGACTATGTATGTATTACTGGTCACAGCTATTTGGTTCCAAAATTCATGTAAGCCCAAGATTTTGAACAGATATATTAAAGGGTTAGTTGTACCAAGTTTGCTCTCTGCCAGCCCTCAAGCTATTTGCTGAAGCTTTGGCAGTCAAGACCAGTTGCATAGCTCACTGGTTTCCAGTAACCTCGCCTGACCTCTAGGGATCTAAGCTGTGCTGCTCAAACCATCTCCCCTGAGAATATCTCTTTAAAGGTATGCCTCAAATTTCCTGCCAAAGAGGCCTCCTTCTGTCTTGAGTGAGTAACTAGACTTTAACTGGGCTTTAGATGAAGTTGGAATTCACTTATTAGTGCATAGTACATCTCAATGATCAGTTATATTTCCTGTGATACACGTTTTTCTTGTCCTCCCCTATCTACGCATTGTGTGGAGGAATTTCTGTATGGAAACCATAAGGGGTACTGCAAGTTCCAAGAGGCAAGGAGTCAGGCTGAGCACCAAAAAGAAAGCAAATAGGAAACAGAAAATAGCCCAATTTGAAAGCAAGAATATCAGGCATAAAATCCAGGTGCCAGGTGGTTTGTTACTCCCTGTGCTAGGACTGTATAGAAATCCTCTTCTAGTGGCTTTGGATTTTTCAGCTGTAGTACTTAAGCCATGAACAGAGAAGAAAAGGAGACAAGAAAGGGTTGGGGGGATTTAAATTAAAATAGAATAGGTATGAATCAGGAAAGAGACTAAGTAATTAAGTAGATCAGGAAAATGGAGAATAGTTAGGTAGTAACATTGTTTCCTACCTACTTGAGCTTAGGGCTAATCAATTTAAAATGAAATTCAGTTGAATGATACCAAATTGTCATCTCTCATTTTTTAAATGGCCACTTTTATTCTAATAATTTTTTTAGAAAAACATAAATCACATCTTTGAATTTTGAAAAACTAATCCCAGGAATCTCCATAACATTTGCCAATTATAGTATTATATCATTGTAAATTTCTTCTTTTTAGTAATTTTACCATAATTTCTCTGTAAGACAGACAAATGCTTATTTATAGGAATTGCACAATGAAGTATTTACAAGGATGAAAAATCACATATACTTCTTTAAATGACTTTAAAAATCAATATGTAAGTCTAAGTTAGACATGTATTTTTCCTTCCATTTTTATCAAGATATAAATTATAAATTGAATGTCTTATAAAACATGTTATTTTAATGTAGGTATACATTGTTAAATTATTAAAGCAAAGTAATTAAGATTTTTTTAATAAGGTAAAGCAACACATGTTTAAAAAAGTCAGAGGACAATGTCCTTTATTTGCAATTTAAAACTCTGTGCCACTGAAGGAAAAAAAAATCAGTTTTTAGACAAAGTTGGTTTATTCCGAAATCACTTGGAAGACTGCTATAGGGCAGTTGTTGGGGCACAGGAGTTAGAATGGCCAGATAGAAGACTTCACCGTTTCAACACTGCTGAAACTTTTGTGACATACTGTTCTGTCATGATGGCTGTTCTGGGCAGGATGAGGTGGCTATCACCATCCATAGCTCTTACCTATTATATCCTAGCAGCAACTTCTGGCAACCACACAAGAGCCTTGATATCTTCAAATGTTCCTGGTGACACATGCTGGCTTAATGAACATGCACCTGTGATATTTATACATATGGTTTTAAAAATTAGAATAGACATATAAGTATGTTCACTCAAATGTATATACATATAATGCATTTATATATGTACATGCATATATACTTATGCATATTCATGTCTTTATATGAAGCGTCAGACAGAGGAAACAACACAAGGATAAAGAATAGACATAGCCAATGTACTAAGTATTAAAGTTTAGGGGAGTATAGATTAACCCACCTAGGATTTACTTATAATTTTTTAGCATATATTCTGAAATTTTTAAATTATGAGCAAGAAAATATAGTCAAAAATGCTCAAGCCTACATTTGAAATGAAATGCTCTTGAAAAAATTACTAACATTGTACCTTATCGTCAGTATTCCATATTCAGCAACTATACAATGTCAGAATTTAGCAAGCTTAAGAAAGTACTTACTCAGAATTCATTTTTTAAAAATTTTTATTAATTTAATTTTTTTTGGGTGGAGCCAGGGATTGAACCCAGACCCTTGTGCTTGCCAGGGATTATTCAGAATTCATAGTCAAGAAAAAGTCAAGACACAAATGAAACTAGTTTTCTTTTAATTTATAACACAGAGCATTAGGAAAAACTTATCTTTAAGGTATTAATTTCTATTAAGAAGGAAAAATAAGGTTAGACTGTTATCCTATAGGCTTCCTTATATTTATATTTTCTTTGAGAATTTGCTGCATAACAACAACAAATAAAATAATTTATTCAACCCAAAATTCCATGCACCACTGCTGATTCTTTTCAATGTCTTCCTATATTTGGCTTATCCAAAAATGCTGTTGATTTCAAGCCTCATTCCAAAAATCATTCTTTCCTTTTTTCTCTTACCATCATTGTTCTCAACCACAGCATCCTGTTTCTTTGTGGAAACCTGCTTTTGCTGTTGACTCTGCCCCCTGTCCATTTTTTACATAGCAGCCAAAGTTATCTATTAAACATCAGTCTTGTTTTAATGGTTGAGTGCTCAGAATTTTCTGGACTAGATCATATGTCCTAGTACTTCATTTTTTCTTTCCTCTATCATTCCACATGCTTCAAACACACTGAATTTTCTACCACTCCTAGAACAAGCTGTGCCTGGATGGAATGTCTTTCTCTCTGTCCACTCTCAGTACATATTCAGAAAAATTTATAAGTATCTCCCATGCATTAGGCACTGATTCAGCCTCTGAGGCTACACTTGTGAATACAATATACACCGTTTTACATTCTATTTGGCATTTTATCCAAGATTTACAGAAAATAAAATTGGCATCATTTACAGGAAATTCTTTAGAAAAAAATTACATGACTACAAATACAAAATAAGAGCAAAGTGGGTATTTATTTAGAACAAGAGAAGTTTACACAAGTTTCTGGGCATTAGAAACTCAGACTTCTTTGAGAGGTTCTGAGAAACCTAGTAGAAGTGCCTGCCTAGGAAGGCTTAAGGTCTGCAAAATGCCTGTTCCTACCCAGCCCTCAGTACTCCCCTATTTCCATGAACTTCCAATGCTCACAGGAGTGCTGGCAAGTGAAAGGCTATGGAATTCTAAAATCACATGGCTTCAAGAGATATGTGGTGGTAAATCTGTGGAAGATACTGATAATACACAATTATAACAAAATATTTTCAGAGAGTGATGACACTATAAAACACAGAAAGAGGCAATGTTATGCAGAGTATATGGAAAAATATTAAATATGGTGAAAATGAAGACCTTAACTAGACCCAAAATAAACACTTGAAAATAACAACAAAGTGTTAAAAGCTAGTAGTTCTTTGCTTTCTTAGTTATCTGTTGCAGAAAAAAAAAAAAAAAAAAAAAAAAAAAAAAAAAAAAAAAAAAAAAAAAAAAAAAAAAAAAAAAAAAAAAAAAAAAAAAAAAAAAAAAAAAAAAAAAAAAAAAAAAAAAAAAAAAAAAAAAAAAAAAAAAAAA
>PVKA01031958.1:0-25783 GCA_004027165.1 Ctenomys sociabilis | reverse complement strand
AGGCCTGTAATCCCAGCACTCGGGAGACTGAGGCAGGAGGATTGTTGTGAGTTCGAGACCAGCCTGAGCTACAAAGTGAGCTTAAGGCCAGCCTGAGCTGCATAGTGAGACCCTGCCTCAAAAAGACAAAAAAAAAAAAAAAAAAAAAAAAGACTACATTAGAGCTGAAGCACTGGACCCCCCAAAACATTAGATGCTATCTCAATGGCATAATAGTATAATGCAGATTACTCTCTCTGCATATCCTCTCTGCATATGGCAGAGGTAAATGTAGGCCACCCACCTAGCTCAGCTCACAATGGTTACCTATTTCCTACAATTCTCAATCAATCCTCCTTAAGCCACTCCCCCACTGAATAAAAACCAGATGAGGCCCTGGGTTGTTCTCTTAGTTTTGGAAAGCCATCTTCGTGGCTAGACTTAGAGCCCCTCGACTCCCTAATACTGAAAATATAATTTAGTGTCTTCATTTTTGCCATGGGCTGCATGGAAAGTGGTAGATTGGAATCAACTTGATTCCAATAACATAACTTTGGGATTACAAACATTGGTTTCTTGGACCGAGACGAGGACCTGGAAGTGACTCCTACATTTTCTTCCTGCTCCTTCCCGCTCCTCTTCCTCCTCCTTCTTCATGCATTTGGTTGTTGCAGGGTCTTACTACGCAGCTCAGACTGGTGGTGGTCCCCTGCTTTCCCCAGCTCTGGAATCACAGGCGTGCGCCACTGCGCCCACACTCTGGCCAGCTCAGCCCTCAGCATGTGGTGCCAAGGATTGAACTGCAGTCTCTGCGCTTGCCCAAGCAGGTGCTTTAGTCCACTGAGCTATCTCGCCAGCCCAGGTGCCGACTTCTGTGCTCCCTTTCATCTTCCATGTGCACACAGGGCTGCAGTACACCCCCCATAGGCAATGAGAGAGGGGTGTAGAGCGAAGCATGGTGCTAAAGGCTGTTCCAGGAGCACAGAAGGATGCCAACCCACCCCGCAGGACAGACAGCCATCGACTCTGTCTTCCCCAGAAGCTCAGGGGGTGAGGGTGTCCTCATGGTCTCCAGGGCAGCACAGGGCAGGAAGGATGGAAGGGCAAGAGCTGGTCTCCGCCAGTAGAGGCTGTCCCCTCAGGGCACCGGCCCTAGAACAGCTGTTCACACACCTGGCCAGCTCTGCCCGAGTGTCATCATCTTACAAGTGCCTGGCGCAGGACTCGCACCCACCAGGGGCTTCCTTGTTGCCTAGCGCTGGTCCCCACTCCGATTCTCCCTGTCAGGTGAGCTGGTCTCCACATTCATGTTCCAGCCAAGCCAAGTGTCCTGCCCCAGCAGCTGCCGCCACCCCATCACGTATCCAGAGGGTCTGTCTCCTGTGCCCTGTGTTTGGAACCCCTCCTCCTCAGGAGGGGCCAGGAGGTGGAAGGCTGTGGCAGCCGCCAGGTCCTGGGCAGTGTGGCAACACCAAGCAAAGGTGTAGACAGGCACTGTCCTGGCTCCAGGACGGGCTGGCTGTGGTTCCCTGGAAATTTACTGCCCTTCTCAGGGCTCCGGTTTCGTCATCCTGTAGAGCAGAGACAATAGCCGAAGCACCACAAGGGATTATAGAAAGACTAACTGACAAAATACCAGTGAAGGCCAAGGAGAGTAACCTGGGACAACCATTTTTTGTACACTCAGGTTGAAATAGTGTTGCCATGTGGGGGCAGAAGGAGAGGCTCACCGGGACTGTAGGCTGGAGGGAAGGAGCAGGGCACCTGGGTGCCCCCTTCCCACAGTGGGCAGGGATGCAATGCCCAGGGTAGGGACCCAAGTGGCTCAGCGTTCACAAAGCATAGCTTTCTGTGGGCTGTGGAAGCAGCCAGCTCTTGCCAGGCTCCTTGGTGACAATCAGTGCCCAGGGTGGAGCTGGGCACCGTGGCCACCGCACCAGGCCAGCCCGCTGCAGAGGTACAGAACAGAGTGTCTCTCTGTACTTTAGGCTGGCCCAGAGCCCAGGGCCAGGGACAAGGTTGGAGGTCAGGACACGGAAGGCAGCCTACACCCCACTGTGAACTGTGCTTTGCTCCAGGAAGGCTGTGGGGCCTCTGCAACCCCTTCCTCTCCCAGGGCCTGCTTTCCAGGTAGTTTCTGGGGTTCCTCAGGGTACAAGACTCACACTCCTAGGGAGAGGACACAGCAGGGTATCCCCAGCAACTCACAGTTCCACCCCTGCTTTCTGTGAAGTGAACTGGAGGACTTGGTCCTAGATCTTCCTTCCTCCTTCCCTCCCTCCCCCTCTCCCCTCCTTCCCCCCTTCCTTCCCTTTGGTTGGGGCCAGCTCCCTCTTCTGCAGGCAACACCTGTTTGGAGGCTTCAGGGAGCAGAGAACAGAAAGCAGAAGCCCAGAAGCGGCCCAAATGAGGCAGTGATAGCCAGTGCTCTGAAGGCTCTGACCACTGGACACAGGTTGGGGGGAGGGGTGGGGACACCCTGCAGGAAAGAGACCTGCTCGAGCCAAGTCAGATACGGTGGTGCCTGGGCGCAAACCTCCCCACGTCATCCTCCTGGACTCTGCTGTGCAGGACCAGAGTGACTTCCCAGGGTGGCAACCACTCCCCACCCCCCACCCCACCCCACCTCTGGGGACATTTTCGGTGGCTGTAGGGAGCAGCCAAGAGCTGTTCTCTCTGACCACAGCCGGGCTGCCACTCCCTGGCACTCCTGACACTCTCCCTTTTAGTTGTCATTGCAGCCACTCCTGTGCTGTGATTTCCCTCGGGCTGAGGCTGCAGGCGCAGGACAATAAAGGAGGCAATTAAAATCTGTTCAGCTTCTGCGACTCTTGAGCTCTGTTTACAGGAATCCTGGGTGCAGCCACAGAGGTCCCTGGGTGGAGTGAGGCCTCGCCAACTTCTGCGCTCTCCCAGCCACCTTTCCTCAGCCAGAGCACTGCGGGCCGCAGCCCTTGCCCCTGTCCCGCCACCTCCCACATACCCCCCACGCTTGTCTGTGATCATCCTGAGCCTCCCTCGTGCTCTTTGACCAAGGGGCAAAGTAGCAGATTTGGGCTCAGCTGGGAAAACCAGAGCCCAAACAGATGGGTCTGGTCAAAGTCTGGCTATCACCTTCTCCCTCACCTCATGCCCTGTTGACCAAAGTCTAGCTGGGCTTGACTGGTACCGTGGGCGTGGGGGCAGAAGGGAGTGGCTTGCGCTACCCCCAGGGAGAGGAAGAGAGAGTCAGAGACAGAGACACCAGGAAGGACTTGCTGGGAGGGGACAGGGCATTCCATAGAGCTCACCACTAGCCAGTTGCCCAGGAAGCCTCCAAGTTGGCCTACACTGGAGCCTTCTCCCCACAGCTCCACCCTGCCTGAGCCCCCTTACCCAGCAATTCCCACTAAAGGCAGCGAAAGCTGGTGGCTCACTGGCTACTGAACTTGCCTCGTTGCCCTAGGCAGGGCGGGGTGAGGGGTGCGGGCTCCCACGGCTCCTCCTGGGGGCCCTAGGCCTCCACCTCCACCCGCCCTGGCTGGGAGCCCCGCTTCGGGGGCTACTTCCTTCTGTTCCTGGGTGAAGCCGGGAGGACCCTGCTGGCAGATTAAGGCTGTCAGTGACACCCTGACCCTTGGGGCCAGCCACATCCTGTCGCAGGATTCCTGATGTGTCCCTGGCCTCCTGGCTTCAGCAGGCCTAGGATGCATGAGGTCTGATGGCTCCTGGCAAGGACCTGCTTAGCCAGAATCTGCAGACCCCAGGGAGCAGGTGCCTGGGACTTGTGGGCAAGCCCTTGCTGTCCTCTGTACCCAGCCTGACAACGAAGACCCCAACAGCAGCCTCTCAAGCTCTTCTCAAACCCATTTCACTGTATTCAATGTAGTCTTCATATGGAACAAAGCTCAAGTGTACACCTGTAATCCCAGCACTCGGGAGGCTGAGGCAGGAAGAATGTCATGAGTTTGAGACCAGCCTGGGAAACAAAGTGAGCCTAAGGCCAACCTGAGCTGCATAGCAAGACCCTGTCTGAAAAAGACAAAAAAACAAACAAACAAAAAAGCTCATTTCACCTTCTTGTTCTCTTTTTTCTTTCTTTCTTTTTTGGTAGAACAGAGGATTGAATTCAGGCCCTTGTGCTTGCCACAGAAGTGCTTATTCCACTAAGCCATCTCCCCAGCACCTCATTTTCTTGTTTCGAACCCTTTAGAGCCGGGGATTAGACTCCACAGAGAGCCCAGCTGACCCTCCTGGGCTCCTCTCCTCTCTGTCAACCCCACTTCTTACTCTCTTCTACAGATGCCTCAGAGGCACTGCTCCCTTTTGACATTTTATTTTTATTTATTTATTTATTTATTTTTGTCTTTTTGAGACAGGGTCTCACTATGCAGCTCAGGCTGACCTTAAGCTCACTTTGTAGCTCAGCTGGTCTCGAACTCACAACAATCCTCCAGCCTCAGCCTCCTGAGTGCTGGGATTACAGGCCTGCGCCACCACGCCCGGCATGACATTTTATTTTGACATAGGGTCTTGCTGTGTCGCTGGCCTCAGACCTGAGCTTCTCCTGCCTCAGCCTCCCAGCTAGCTAGGATTACAGGTCTGTGGCACCAAGCCCGGACCCCATCTATCTGATTTTTGCTTACCCTGTGGATGGGCTGCTTCTTCCTCCTGCACCCTGGGCCTCCAGCACTTCTGTTCGCTTGGGTGGGGAAAAACTTGCAAGAGCTTGGCCTCCTTAAGGAATGGCCAGGACTAAATGGACAGCAGAAGTGTCCCACCTTTGCATTCTAAAGCCCACTCCTTTGGGGAGCCTTGTGGGACCCCAGAGAGGATGAGACCATAGAAAGATGAGAAACACATCAAAACCCAAAAGGTAAAAAGGCTCCTCTCCAATCCAGAGGTAGAGAGTACTTTTCCAAGAGGGGTGCAGCTCTATTTCTTCCAGAGTCTTCCCTTTGAGATATGGCGATTTCCTCACCCCAGTGGGGCCAGCTGGGGGTTTTGTGATACACAGATGGACAGGGAAGGTGCGGGTGGCTTTGGGCCCAGGTTGGAAGCAGCAAGGCAGCTTCCCCACCCCACACACAGCCTTAGACAGCGGTCGCCATGTTGAGAGGAGGCTGAGGGGCTCCGCGGCAAAGTCGCGGCCACCAGCTGCCCTCAGATGCCATTTTCAGCCACCGGCTCTTGGAGTAGCTTGTTTCGTGACAATAGGAACTCAGTCTTGGTGCTTCCCCATTGTCTCGGTTACTTTTCTCTCATCACTAGGACAAAATACCGGATACCCCAAATCGAGGAAGGAAAGGTTTGTGTAGCTCACAGTCTGTGGAGGCCTCAGCCCGTACTTGGGTAGCTCCAAGGCAGAGCGGCACATGGCAGAGGGCAGTAGCTCACGGAGGCGGAGAAGAGCAAAACAGCAGGAGCAAAGGCCGAGGGGCAGCAGCTGCAGCAGCAGGGGGCCTCCCTGCCTCCCTCACGTTACACTCAGGGTGTCCACCCCAGGGCGGGGGTAGCGCTCACGCCTATAATCTCAGCCTCGGATCATGAGTTAATCGCAAACTCCAGAAAAAGCCCCACGACTGCACGAGCCTTTGGGGGGGACAACTCGACACGAACCACAGCACCCAATCCTTCTCACCCTGAACAATACTTCTCAGGACTGGAAGACAGGACTAAACCCGGGGAGATGGTGGAGGAAGAGACAGCAGACCTGCTCTCTATCACCCCATCCACTTGAAGTAATACTTGCATTTTAAAAATTGTTTTCTGCAGTACTGGGGACTGGACTGAGGACTTTCACACAGGGCTACATTCCCAGGTCTTATTTTATTTTATTTTATTTTATTTATTTTTTTTTTTTGCAGAACCTGGGATTGAACTCAGGCCCTTGCACTTGCCAGGGAAGTGCTTATTCCACTGAGCCGTATCCCTGGCCCCAAAATTAAGGCTTTTTTTTTTTTTTTTTTTTTTTTTTTTTTTTTTTTTTTTTTTTTTTTTTTTTTTTTTTTTTTTTTTTTTTTTTTTTTTTTTTTTTTTTTTTTTTTTTTTTTTTTTTTTTTTTTTTTTGCAGAACCTGGGATTGAACTCAGGATTATTTTATTTTATTGTATTTATTTTTATGTATTTAGGACAGGGTCTGCAGGTTCTGTAGGGTCTCACTAAGTAGATCAGACTCGTAGCGATCCTCCTGTTTTCAGCCTCTCAAGGGCTGGGATGACAGCTGTGCATCGCCGTGCCCGGTCTGAGTCGCTGCCTCAGTGGCAATTGCCGGTTCCCGGCAGAGGAAACAGGTCATTCAGAGGCCTCCCTCTGGGTGGCAAAGCACAGGGCTTGTCTGAGGCACCGCGGGCTGTTGCAGGGGGAGGAAGCAGAAGGTGACAAGGACGAGCTTCGAGGAGACGTGAGGCCTGCACACTGTCCTGAGAGAAGGGAAGTCACTGCGGCATCTCCACAGACCGCCACAGCTTGGGAAGGCCTCTCTGGGGAGGAGATGAATGCAACAGGGCTGCCTGAGCTGAAGAGGTGGCCCGTGGAGACTGGGTGGACCCTGAGAGGCGGCCAGAAGCTGGAGGCCAGGCAGTAGGATGGAAGGGAAGGCTTCTCCCCCTAGTCCTGCCCAGCGGAGGCTGAGACAAAGCCCATTTATTGAGAATGGTGCAGAGCCGGGCGTGGTGGCACATGCCTGTAATCCCAGCACTAGGGAGGCTGAGGCAGGAAGATTGTTGTGAGTTCAAGACCAGCCTGAGCTACAAAGTGAGCTTAAGGCCAGCCTGAACTGCACAATGAGACCCTGTCTCAAAAAGACAAAAAAAAAAAGAGAATGGTGCAGCAACAAGACAGGAAAAACACTAAGGAGGCCCTAACATTTCATGAGAAAGGAACACATCTCCATTTATTAGACTTCTGCTATTTGGGGTCTCTGTTTTAGCAGCAAAGCCAACGTCATGCTTCATACCCCGCTCACGAATCCGTTCTCACCTCAAGGAGACAGGGCCCCAAAGGCGCCTGAGACAGGGCTCTCCATCCTGGAGTTTTGCTGATGGTGGGGAGGTCACCATTACTGAGGGAAGGGAGGAGGAAGCCACCAGGGGGAAAGGCATAGTGCCTGTGTGCTACAAACCTGCACAGGGTCACCCGCTTTGTCTGGCTCTCCCACCGCCCCAAATCCACACAGCCAGCCTGAGGGAGCCACCGGATTCCCAATCACAGAAGGTGAGGCCCGCCAGGGGCCCCAATCCTGAGCAGCAGGGCCAGCGCCAGGGTTCCTGCCCAGGCCATGTGTCCCCTTCCAGCTACCAGCCCGGCCCCACAGGAGGCGCAGGAGCGGGCGGTCCAGGACCCAGGCTGGGACGCTGCGTGGCACAGCCCAGGTCACAGCACACTCGGGCACGCCTGCCCGCTCTTCTCTCTCACTCTCCTGAGAGGCTCACAGACGCGGGCTAAGCCTCTCCCACAGCACACTGCTCCAGCCTGGCCCCCAGGGCTCAGTAAAGGGCAGCCCACAGCAGCTCCGGCGTCTCTCTCTCCCGGGAGACCCCTAAAGGGGCATAGCAGGGACCCTGTGCCCCAGCCCAGATGCCATCCTGAGTGGAGGAGAGGGTCCCAGGGCCTCAGAATCAGGACTGCAGGGGAGCACCCCTCACAGAAAGCCCCTGGTCCCAGCAGGGGGTGGCAGGATGCTGATGGTGACTATTGTGTCACAGCGGTCACTCTGGCCAGACTGTGGTCTGAGCTCCTTATACGCACTGCCCTGTGAGGGAGCTACTGGTGCCCTTGTGTTACGGGGGAAACCGAGGCACACTGAGCCTCCAGTGCCCATGCTCCTAGCTGCTCAGCTGGTTAGCCTTTAAAGTCATAGAAAATACTTCTTTAAATTAAAACGAAAACAGTTCTTTGCTTCACAATTACTGCCAGGGGTATAGCTCAGTGGCATAAGCACCTGCCTGGCAAGCACAAGGTCTTGAGTTTGATTCCCTGTATCATACTATACCAAAAAAAAAAAAAAAAAATTAATGTTTGCAGTATGGAGGACTGCTTTGAAGGGGTCTACACATGGGGCGCTGTTTTCTTCTTTCTTTCTTTCTTTCTTTCTTTCTTTCTTTCTTTCTTTCTTTCTTTCTTTGCAGAACTGGGGATTGAACTCAGGCCCTTGTGCTTGCCAGGTAAGCACTTATTCTACTGAGCTATTCACACAGTTCAGGCGTCTCTGTGACACCCTGGCCCTCGTGGCCTGAGCCCTGTGGCCTGGGCCATTTCTGGTGACTGTGCTCCCCAGAAGCGGGAAAGACGAGGCCAGAGGCTCTTAAAGGCTCGCCCGAGGTGTCATGTTCCAAAATGATCTTGCACCTCACACTTGTGGTTCTGGGGGAAAAATAAAACAATCCCACGAGCAGTCAAAACAACAATATTTGTGCAGCTCTAGTGCTGACCGCGAGGGCCTCCTCCCTCCTGGCGCCCTGACAGCACCTGGCCCTCAGTGCTCTGCAGTGTGTCTGTCCAGGCACTAGCTCCTGGCCCATGGGGCCTACCTGGGAAGCCACCACCCCTTCTGGTGGCTTGGGCACCTGCCACCTCCTGACCTCTGACCCCTGACGGCAGACCCCAGGCTCTCTTGAAGCCCCTTCTCTTGGTCCTTTTTAGCAATTCTGGGAATGGGAAACAGGGCCTCCTGCAAGTCAGGCGAGGGGCCCAGCACCAAGCCACACCCCACAGCTCCCCAGCTTCGAGTGCGTTCCACTGGCTCCAGCCCTGTCACTACAGGCCTCTCTGTCATTGACCATCTGCTATGCACCCACCACCTGCCTCCTGCTTTGCCTGGAAAACTTCTATTCATCCTCCAAAGCTCAAGCACACATTGTCTGCTCCAGCTCCCTCTGGCAGGGTGTCATGTCCCTGTCCCTGTCACACAGCCCCCCCGCCCCCTGGGCTCCCATGCAAGGTGAGAGAAATTAACACAAACAGCAGTGGCTGGCAACACACCAGTGCTCTGTACCCACAATTCCTGTTCACCCTGCAGGCTCCCAAGCCGCAGTGCTTCCCAAGAGCAGCCTTGGGATTAAAACATGGGTGTCTCCTGACCAAAGACCCCTGTACATGGTTCCAGGGTAAGTCCAGAGGGGATTTGACTGACCTTGTCAGACAGCAGAAGTTATATTTTGAGTTATGTACGCCTTGCTTTAAGTTGGTCATAACCATCCAGCAGAAAAGTGTAACCACAAGGCATAAAAGTGAACTATGTTAATATGCTGAGCTGTAAAAGGTTCAGGCCAAGAACTTCAGACACTTGCCAGTTGTGCTGAGGACTCACTACTATTGGGCTATTTTGGGTTATTTTTGCTGAATCCAAGTACCTACAATCTTTGGTCTGGCATCGAGTATGACAAAGTCCTTTAAGACTTCTCCAAATGTAGCTTTTCTAATAACGATGGAACACCCATCTCTGACAAAACAAAACAAAAAAGGGAGATATAAATAAAGGACCTTTTTTTTTAAATCTGTATGTGTGTGTGAAAAAAATGCATATGTTCATATGCAAGATAGTCAGGGTAGCTATACAACTACCTTCTCTTAGTTCGTTGAGAGGAAAGGTTTGTACTAATATTGTTTAGACAAGACATCACATTTACATCTTGTCCTCTGAATAACTACGAGGAAGACAACAATATGCAATGTATTAATTATTGTAATTGTCATATTAATCTGTCTTGAAACTGTTTCATTGTCATTTTATCTTTTTTCTCATTAAAATGAAAAATAGATAATACAACAATCACTGTTAATTAGCTGTCCCTGTTTTGAAAATCTATAACACATGCATTGTGGTATGTTACCCTGTTTCTGTCATTTCTTCTATTTGTTTTTATTTCTGTTTTCACTCTTCAAATTCAAATTTAAAAATATATAAATTTCTAAAAAAAGAAGGCGACATGGGTGTCTCGGCTTCCTGTCCCTCAGGGGAGAGGGCTACTGGGGGTCACACCCGCAGGCATCGCCCTCCCTGGGGGCCTGCGTCCAGCTGCGCCCTGCAGTCCCTGCCCATTGCCCTCCGTGTGGTTTTCCTTCTGTGCTTCTCCGAGTCCCCTCCTGAATTAACTGCTCCTGCCTCTGCTCGCCAGGAGCAGGGACAGGGCAGACAGATCGCACAGAGGTCGCCTGGTGCCAGGACTTCCCGGTTCCTGATCGCAGAAGGCAACAGCCTTCTGGCCTGTCCTGCTATCTGCATATCTATTTCACCCCAGGGGCAGGAAGGCCAAGACTGGGCACAGCTGTCCCCTCCTCCTGGGACTGACAGGGTCCCTGGATATGATGCTCTCCCAGGGCAGTTCTGGGAAAGCTGGGCGAGTTGGTGACCCCACGCTGGATGACTCAGACGCCATGCAGGCCTGGGTGGCCAGGCTGGGACCCGCTGGGTCTGGCTTCGGCGCTTTCACACGTGGGTTCCCTGCCCTGCGCACGGACAGAGCGCGCCTTCTGCGCATTCGAGGCCTTTGCACTTTGCACAGAAGGAGGTCTGTTTGTGTTGAGCTCCGTGCTGAGAGAACAGGACACCCGTGGACATGGCCATTGGGCCAGGAGAGCACAGTCGGGCTGGGCTGACGGTCTCTGCCCCCATAGGGCTCCAGGGTGACAGCTCCGGGCTGTCCTGTGCTGGGCTCCGAGCCCTGCTCTCTGACTCCTCAGCAGACTGAGAACTTAGCCTGGGAACCTTCTCACCTGTGCCACGGTCTCCGGTCAGGAAGGGCAGGTGGCATCTGGTCTGGATCCCCCTTCTGCCATTGTCCACAGGGAGGCTGGAGCCACACCCAGGCCAGGAGGGCCCGATTGGTCTCTGTCCAGACCCCAATCTCAGCCAGCAGTGTGACAGTGTCACTGGGAGCCGCTCCAAGGGCAGGGCCTTGGAGCCCTGCCTGGCCGGCTTAAGAAGGGACACAGAGGCACCACATCAGCATGGCCCGCAGAGCATCCACGGCCTCCTGTCCAGGCTGGTGGGGTCAGTGAGATGCTGACCCTGGGACGCAGGCTTCCTGGAGCTGATGTGCCCCGGTCCTGGACAGTGAGCTTCACCCTGCAGAGGAGAAATGTGCTCGCGGTGCTCAGGGATGTGCCCGGTGCCAGGGCTGCTGCTCGGAGGACCAGGACCCCGCACAGCCCCAGTGGCTCCTTCATCAGTGCCCTGGGCTATTTCTTTGGCCTGCACCAGGGGCCCTGGCCTCCGTCCCCTCCCTGCCACCTGTGTGCGAGGCCTCCTTGCTCTCCTCTGTCCTACCTGTCCATGCTCTACACTTGTGTCTGTTCCACATCCAAACCTCTCCAGGTGGCTCCTGCTATGCGGTCCCTTGGCCCCCAGCCCCTCTTCCCATTGCCCCCATGCCTTCTAGGTTTGATTCCAGTGATTCTTCTCATTGACTGTGGAGCAGACACTGGAAAAGAACCAGCAGTCAGAAGCCTTCCCCTGCTTCCCCCGCCCGCCCCATGCATTCCCAGTGTGGCCAGGCTTTCTGACCACGAGAAGAGGGCAGTGGGGATGCAGGGCTAGAAGGAGCAGAGAGCTCTGGCCAGGCAGCAGGGAGAAGGGCCACGGTGAGGTGGAGCTGGGCTCCCTGCATCCCGGGAGCCCTGGGCCAGCCCTCTCTGCTGTGCTGAGTTGGCTGAGCCCAGATCTCCAGCTGCCTCCTCCCCGCTGCCTCCCAGCCCAGCGTCTGGGCCCTGGGGAGCCGGCCTGGGCCTGGTGTGTGCTCCAGGGTGCCGCCCAGGCCTGGCCTTGGCCCACTTAGGGCTGAGGCAAGATGGTGCAAGATGGGACAGGATGGTGTAACAGCGCTCACTCGTGGCTTTCTTTGCCAAAAGGCCACCCTGACCTGGTCCCAGGGCTCAGGGAAGCAGTGGCTGGGCCAAGCGGGGCCCAAGGAGACTGCAGTTCAGCCTTCTGTCCTTTCCCTCCCTTGTCTTGAGCAAACTCACCTGTGACGGGTGGCTTCTCTCCGCTAGATTCAGTCTCAGTGCTGCCTTTGTCTCTATTCCAGTTCTATTCCAATGTGCCCTTTCCACTCAGGTTTATGAGAGACAGGAAGATACTAAAATGGCTTTAAATAAGGTGTTTATTTGTCGCTCATATAAATGACATCAAGTGCTTCAGCCCAGGGTTGTCACGACGGCTCTGTGATCATCAGGGATCAGGGCTCTTTCCATGGCAGGACCATCAACCTCCTGCACAGCTCCTACTTCACAGTGCAATGCAGCTGCCAGAGTGCCAGCCGCTGTGTTAGCATCTAGTCAGCCAGAGAACAGAACATGCTTCATCCCCCAAGCCGTGTCTCTGTTTATCCTCCTGGGTGGAATTTAATTATATAGCTGTGTTTAAACTTGAGGGAGGATGGAAAATACAGCCTTCAAGCTGGGGATCACATGCCAACTTAGCCCGTGCTGTCTTCAAGCTCCGAAGCCCCTTCATTTCCGATTCCCCTTGGCCTGGCTAGCCTACCCTCACCCTCAAAGCTGAGCCCTCCCTAGGAGCCAACTGGCCTCTCCGTCCCACCCTCAGCCTGCAAGCCTTGTCCGTAACTTGCTTCCACCTGTGACTGGTGACGGGTACGAGGGTGACACGGGCCAACGCAGCCTCAGTCCCCCAGGGCGGCACCTGGTACAGAGGATGCCCAAGGCCTGTGGCTGGCTCACTGTCTGCCGCCCACGGGGTGCCACAGTGGTGGTCAGGGGCCGCTGAGAAGGCGTTCAGATGGGGTTCGCTGTGAGGTGGTGAGAACTCTGACCAAGGCCCTGCTTGCAGCCCGTCTCCTCCTTTTCACTGATTCCTGGGTGGGTAGAGAGGGCCCTACAGACCCTCTGATGCCCTCTGCCCTCCCCACCCCAGCCTGCTGGCCCAAGACCCACCCTGTGGGCTCCCCAGGTTGGCTTCTCTCCTACACCCTGTGGCCGGCCCAGCCCTGAGCTGGCTTTGCAGCTTGCAGGAGCAGGGATTGGATTAGGCTGATTGAGTTAGGGCCGGATCCGTCCTGGGCTGCTGTGCCATCCCAATGAGATCAGTGGGGAGCGGCTCCCTGCCTGGCCCCCCGCCGGCTCCTGCTGCAGGCCACGGAGGGGTGGAGCATTTCTCTTCCCTTTTATTTCGCTTCTCAGGCTGAAATCACTGGCAGCAGAAGACCAGGCAGCTGGCAAGGTGCTCCAGTCAACTGCAGATGCAATCGAGTGAGCTGGGGGTCGCAGGCCCCGGAGGAGCAGGGCCAGGGTAGGGCTGGCCAAGGCCACCAGGCCAGAGATGTGGCCATGAAGCCTGGGCCCCGGTGGCCACCTACACAGACCCCAGGACCCTGGGAGGGGACCTCAGCTTCAGGATGAGGGCTTCGCTGGGTACAGGGTGCCTTGCCACTGCCGGGTGCCTTCCACAGCTGCCCCAGCTAGGCTGGGGGCTTCAGGGCACGGTGTGGCCCGGAGTGGGCCGTGTGCAACAATCTACACCCTGACCTTTGGGACCTTGGCCTTCCTAGGGCACTCAGGCTGGCCACCAACCATTCCTATGGGGCAGGAATGTCTCTCGCCCAATCTCCCAGGGCCATGTCTCCAGCCTATACCTCCAGGAAGCTAGGGTGCACAGACAGGGAGGCCTTACTGGACCACAGCAGAGCCTGGACTGGGATTTGGAGGACAGCTCCATGCCAGTCACAAAGCACAGGGCGGCCCCTGGCTAGGCCATGGCCACTGGGCTTCAAGCCTCTGAGCTCCCCATACAGGGACAGGGGAGGCAGAGGCAGCAGGTCCTGTGACAGATGAGTTTCAGCTCTCTCCCGGTTGTCCCTCTGTGGGCCAAGGATGGAGGAGAGGCACCTCTGGTGTCTACTGTGCCATTTGTACCCAGGCTAATCAGTCCCCAGGCTGTTCCTTGCTCTCCTTCTGTCCTCTTGGGTGTCACCCCTGCAGCCTGAGGTCATCACCAGCAGCCCCTGATCCTCCCTCCTCCTCCCTCAGGGCTTCTCAGCACCTCCTACACACACAAGGGACAGGTTTAAGAGACACACGGCCCAGGCTGGCCTCCTGCCTCAGCCTCCTGATTAGCTAGGATTACAGGTGTGACATAACACGCATACTTTTGGATCCACCTACCTTTTTTTTTTTTTTGCGGAACCAGAGATTGAACTCAGGCCCTTGCACTTGCCGGGGAAGCGCTTATTCCACTGAGCCATCTCCCTGGTCCTGGCCCCGGCCCCGGCCCCGGCCCCGCCCACCTTGACCCATGCAGCTGCCTCCTGTGCTAGAGTGCAAACCTGACGGTAGCCCCACTTGGGCTACGACCACTGTTACTTCTCATGAGGGACAGGGTCTTTCCCAACTATCTCTGAGACTCATCTGGAGCCCCAACCTTCCAGGCTCTGAGTGTTCTCTTGCCCCCAGGGCCCCCAAGATCCCCCGGCACCCTCTCTGCCCACCACAGAGGCCCTGTGGGCCCCCAGCTCCTCCCTGGGCCTCCTCATCGTGCCCATGCCTGGCCTGGACCTGAGGGCAGTCACACTCGTGCAAACCATTTGTCTCCGGCGCTTCCTCCTCAGGTGTCAGGAGCCCCTGACGAGCACAGCCTGGGTCCCAGTCTTCTCTACTTTCTCAGTGACTGGCCAGGACCTGAGGATTGATAGGAGCTCCTCAATGGCCGCAAGAATGTGTGAATGGATGAACAGGGAGGTAGATGAATGAGTGTGCAAATAAAGGAAGGGATCCTGGGTGAGGCCCGCACACCCACCACACACCCTGAACCGCACGACCCCAGAGCCCGCAAGGGTCCTGGTGAGGCCAGGGTGCCACCAGCAGAGCCTGGGTGCTGCAGGCCCAAACACTTCAGAACCTGATTCCGGCTTTGCCCTCTGCAGCCTCTGGGCCCTGGGCGACTTTCTGAGCCAGCAGACGGAATAAGGCGTTGTTGATGAGGCGCAGGAGGGAGGAAAACCCTTAGGCACTCACTCAGGAAAACTGCTGCCTTGCCCTCTGCCTACAGCTCTGGGGCGGAAGAAGGGACAGAAATGGTCCAGGCTGGGAAGACAAAGTCTGATTTGATGTGAGAAAGTCAGAGGGAGTGGGAAGTGGGGTTCAGGAGCTAAAGGCCCCTCACATCTGGAGACACGGCCCTTGGGACAGGACTTCGAGGACCCGGTGTGCGCTGGCTGAACGCCCATGTAGTCGGGAGAAGCCGGCCCCAGTCGCCGGTGGTATCTGCCTGCCCCCTGGTGGCGAGTTTCGTATCACGCAGGGGCCGGACGCCAGAGCAGAGAGGGCACCCGGGCCTGACCTGAGTGGATTCAGAGGGATGGATCTAGGGTGTCTCCTCTGCACAGCAGCCCCCCGGTGCCCTCCCAAGACCGGGGCCGCCTGGACTGCCGCGCAGAGCACGGCTGGGCTGGGTAAAGGGGCGGAGCCTGGGAGAGTGCAGGCTTCCTTCAGATTTCCGCTTTCCACACCTCCACCCCAGGCTCAGGGCCCATGGGCTTAGCCCCCTCCTGAACCTCCTGGGACCTGTGCTCCCTAAGAGGCCATGTGGCCAGCGCTCCCTGGGGTGTTCCTGAGAGTCATCGGGCCTGCAGCGAGGGGGAGGCCGCCTTCCCAGCCCAGCTGCCCTGGCCCTGGTGGGCATGAAAAAGAAGCCCGTGATCTTCCAGGGCCCCAGGCTGGTGATTTTACCCCATAATGCCCTGAGTGAGGCTGCAGAGTGGTCCCTAAAGATGGGGGTACAACCTCAGGCCTCAGCGGGACAGAGATGAACTCAGCAGTCAGCACCGCTTTGGGCAGTAAGGAGGCAGTGCCGCTGCCCACTGTAAGTTAGTGAATCTCCCTAAGCCTCAGTTTCCTAATCTGTAAAATGGGAATGCTAAATGGGCTTCCTTCCTGGAGCTGATTCAAGGAAGAGCTATTACACGAGAAGACAGAGCAGCACCCGACATAGGGTCACCATCATTCTGCGTGTACCCGTGAGTCTGCCCAAGGCCTGGACCCCTTGTCTGGAGAAGGGCAGCAGGTTCCTGGCCGTGAACCCCTGTGAGTCGCTGGTCCCAGCGGAGGCCGGTACTGGTGGGTGAAGCCAGGCTGCCTCGGAGACAAGACAAGGCCACGGCTAAGGACTCCTGGCTCTAAGCTGAATCAACTAGGGAAAGATTGCAGCGGAGATAACAGAGTTCTCCTAAAGCGACGTGCTGCCTTACCTGCAGAAGCCCCTGGGTGGTTCCGCCCTCTTCATATTCTCCCTCCCTGCTTCCATAACTAAATATAGCCTCTTGCAGAGAAGAGCACAGCCTTAACCCTCAGAGAAGTCAGTTCCATAAAGGGCTTTGATCCTCCTAGAGCCCTAAGATTGCACCACTTGATTCATTTGTTTAAGCCTTCTCCATCCACTGCTTTGGGAGATTGAGGGCCCGAGCAGTCCACAGTAGCTGAGCGATAATGTTAACGCATTTCCCAAGCCAGAAGGCTCCATGGAGGACATGAAGAGCAGATGGAGTCCCTGCGTTGGCCAGCTTGAGGGCTCAGAACTGTACCTCCCCTCAGCTCTGGGCCCTTTGGAGTTTGGCTTCTAGCTGGACACTGGCAGGATCCATCCTCCTCCTAGGAGGAGCCACAGGGGCTCACGGAGGGAATTGTGCGCTGGGTACCGCTCACTGTCCATGCCCGGCTCCTGGGCTCTGGAGGAGGGGAAGTGGGGGCCCAGCCAGGCCCCTGGTGTCATGCACCCACCAAACGGAGCAGCTGTCAGTCGGGGTCACCTGCTGCAAGTTTGGAGACTGCTGTGCCATGGCTGCTGGGTCCCTATCCTGTGAGGAGTCTCTGCCCTCCCTTGTGACGTCCGCATGCTTCTTCCACACCTGCTTTCAGTATCTGTGCCCCTGCAGTCTGAGCACTTGGGGAAAGTGAGCTTAGCTCTGCATTTTTCTGGACTCCAACCCAGGTGACCACTTCCAGCCCCCTCCGGGCTGCCCCAGACCAGGGCCTCAGCCAGGTCCCACTTCCCTCTGGGACCCTTTCCCAAGCTCCAGGGCTGTGCGCACCACCAGTCCTGCTGGTCCTCAGAGCAAGGGCCCTCCCCAAGGTGGTGTCTGCACCTGACTCTCTTGAAAGAGGCCACCGTGCCCAGGCACGCTCTGACCATCTTGTGTCCAACTCCCTATCCTGCCACCTGCAGCTCAGGTGCTCTGGGTCCAGGTTTCTTCTGAATCCCAACCGTCCTGCGGGCTTGTGACACAGGGCCTGTGCCCTCCGCCATCCTCATCCCCAAATTTGAGCATCCAGTCCCACCCTCAGTCCTGTTGCAGGATTGGGGCTCCCCATTCCAAACCGTGTGCCCAAGTTGCCACATCTGTCTTCTCCCGTGGGGACAGCTTCTCCCACCCTACCCCCACACCCTGACACAGGTCAGCAGGTCCAGGTCATGGCATCCATGGAAGCTACCATGCCCAGAGCCAGGCAGGGAGCAGTGGGTACTGTCCCCAGCCCTGGGCCCCACCCTCGTCAGTGCCGCACAGGGAAGGACCACAGCCTCTCGTGGCCGGTGTCCCCTTGGGGAGAGTGCTAGAGAAGAAGCACCCTGCCCCACTGTGGGACCCAAACCCAGGGACTTTGAAAGAGGCCCTGGGCTGTGGGGGCCTAACACCCTCAGAAGAGTGTGTCTCCTGATCTAGGGCAGAAGAGGTCATGAGAGGCCTCTTGCAGGTGGGGACTCCAGGAAATCGCACTGGGAAGAGAAAGCAAAAGCAAGTTTATTATCTCCAGTTCCTGCCTAAGTCCTAGCCCTAGATTGTCCCCAAGGGTTAAATGACACCTGCAGGCTCTCTTCTGCCATCACTACTTATCTGTACACTTGGGAGGCAAGAGAATGGTGACCAGAGAAGACCCAATGTCCCTTTTCTTCCCTGAGAAGAAGAGTCCAGGACACAGAGTGCAGGAGTCTTCAGTGCCCCTGGCCTCTCTGGGGTGTCCACAGGTCCCAGATGTAAGCTGAACCCCCCTGCCCTGTGGGCTCCTCCTCTAGGTCTCTGGAGTGCTCCATAGTCTGGCTGCAGTTCTGTCCAGAGGGCCAGACCGCTGAGGGCCCCTACTTGCCAGGGGACAGGGGCTCCAGGAACAGGTACACACCTGCCCTGTGCCCGCCCTGACCCTGTCAGTGCAGCTCCCCTATGTGGCTTTCTAGCCCCACCTGCCTCTCCTCCACAGAGCTCAGGGAGCCCTGCTTAGGGGACAAGTGACTGGGAGGGGGGTGGCAGGGTGAAAACCCTGAGGATAAAGGCTGGCCAGATAGCTCAGCGGACTAAAGCACCTGCTTAGGCAGAGCACAGCGGCTGGGGTTTGGTTCCCTGCATGCTGTGCCAGCCCCACCCCTGGGGACACTGAGATAGCAATTGAGATGGCATGATGGCGCATGCCTATAATCTCAGTGTTAGGAAAATCTCTACGAGTCCAGCCTATATAGTGAGACCCTGTAGACCCTGTACTAAATACATTTAAAAAAGAAAGAAAAAAGAAAAACGATTGAGCTGGGGAGATATCTCTACAGAATAAACACCTGCCTGGCAAGTGCAGGGTCCTGAGTTCAATCCCCAGTATCACATACACAAAAGAAAACCCTGAGGGTAGATAGCCTGGAGTAGGAGGCTGGGGGCTGCCAGGCCAGTGGGGGGCCTCATGCAGAGATGGGGCCCTTCGGAGGCCTGGGGAGCCCATCCGGGTCAGGGCCTGGCCCTCGCTGGAGACCAAGGCCTCTGAACAGCAGCCAGAGCCGTGAGCACCCGTGCAGGAGCGCGGGGCCCAGGGAGAGGAGCAGCGTCAGCCACGCCAGGCCCAGGAGGATCCAGAGGGCGGCCAGGCACCGGTACACGGAGACGTAGTGCTTGCTGGGGTCTCTTCCTGCCACAGCAGGGACAGCGGGTGTCAGGGGGCACAGATACCTCCACATTCCACGGCCCTGTCGTCCAGGGCCAGCAAGGGCCCTGGAGGGAAACGGCCACGGGCGCCAGCCAGAGGAGGCTGCGGAGAGCCACTGTCACCTAGAATCATCCCAGCAGCGCTCCCTCATCCCCAATCCCAGCGGGTCCCCACCCCAAGACCCCTGCTGGTCTCCTCACCCACAACGTAGTCCCCAAAGCCGATGGTGCTGAGAGTGATGAAAGTGAAGTAGAAGCCCTCTCTGAGGCTCCAGCCTTCCACGTGGCTGAAGGCCATGGGTGGGAGAACGAGTGTGGCCAAGGTCCCCAGGGTCAGGCCCAGGCCCAGGCCCACGACCTGCAGGAGCTGGGAGGGGAATGGCCCTGAGTTCACTGGAGGCTGTGGTGGAGACTCAGAAGTCTGGGCCACTTGTGGGTCCAGGGCTGGAGCGAAGGTTGGTCCCTGTCCTGAAGACCTTGGGGTGAAGACTGCATCATGGGTGTGACCGGCCCAGGCCTTGGAGACCTCAGCACCAGAGGGTATTAGTGAGCCAAGGAGGGTCAAGCCTGAATTGGCTCTGGGGAACTCAGACCTGGTGCAGGAAGGCACTAAAGTATCCCTGGCCCTGCTACACCCCTGTCCCCCAAGAGGGCAGGTCTTGGGGATAGAGGTGTGGCCCAGGGTCTTTTTGACTGAATGAAATGACCTCAGATCTCTGTGATGACGGTACAAGGCTCAGATTCCCCACTCGAGGACTGACGGCCACGGTCAGATCCATTCTGCTGGGGTCTTTGAGCTGCAGAGCCCCAAGTGCACACCCCTTCCCGGGCCTCTGCAGTCACCTCTGACGGCCCCATCCCCAGCACAGCTGTGGTGGCCATGGGGTCCTGCCTCAGAGCCTAGCCCCCCACCCATCCTGCTGCCGCTGCGCTTCCCCCACGGAGCCTTCCCTCCCCCACCACTGACCTGGGAGCGCAGGGGCCGCTCCTCCCACCTATCCGGGGCCAGCTGGGCACGAAGTCCAGTGCCCAGGTTGTTTAGAAAGATCATGTTGAGCGGGATGCCCAGCAGGGCATAGAAGACACAGAAGATCCGACCTGCCTCTGTGCTGGGCGCCAGGTTTCCATATCCTGGAGGTAAGGAGGGATGTAGAAAGTTCTAGACCCTCCCCCAACCCTTGGATTCTTCAGAGGTTTGTCTTCCACACCTAGCTTGGTAATCTTTTCTTTCTTTTAAGTACCAGGAATTAAACTCTGGCCCTTGCACTTCCCAGACAGGTGCTGTGTGGCTGAGCTACACCCCGGCTCAGGGATGTTTATTATAGAAGACTTGCCTGTCCTTGAAGGCCCCAGGGCTTTGTGCTGCCCCTGTCCGATTATCGCTCTGCTTATAGTGCTACCCTCTCTGAGTCCCTCTGTATTGAGGGCCGAGCCTGGGCTCCACCCAAGTCCATGCCTCTCCCCCTTCATCTCTCTGCCTCGGTGCCAGAGAGGTGTGCAGGAGCGGGTGCCCAGGATCTGGGGGCTCCCTGGGGGCTGAGAGGTGCAGCAGATATGGGCTTGCCGTTCTCTCCAAATGCCACCTGCCGCTCCGGGACAGCCCCTGCACACCTGACTGTTCATTGTAAGGCCAGCATCTCTGTCTCGCTGTTCGCGGGGCAGGTCCAGGCTGTGGAGTCGGCGTCCAGGGCCAGCTCTCAGCAGGCAGGGTCCACGTGGGCGACCAGGAGGCCTTATCCTCGCCCTCTCACGTGCTGTTCCCGGAGGTCCCAGGGCATGGCCCAGCCGCCAGCGGGGACCATGTGCAGCCCGACTGCCCCCCTCTCCTGCCTATTTGGCCGGCCCCCACCTGTGTTTGCCCCTTTATCCTAGGTGGGCCCCATCCCACCCCAGCACCTTATCCTGGGGAGCCCCAACTCAGGCAGCCTTGTGAGCCTTCGTCATCTCCCATAACCCCGTCCTCACCTATAGTGGTGACGACTGTGCCTGCGAAAAAGAAGCTGCTACCAAAGTCCCAGTTGCTGGGGTTGGTGGAGTTGCCTTTGGGGTTCACGCCTTTTACCCAGGCTTCCAAGATGACCTGCAGGACAGGCGGGTGGGGAGAGCAGGTGATGGTCCCTGCGCAGGCTCCAGGCAGGGGTCACTGTGACCCTGAATGTCGCTCTCAGCATCACCCCAATTCATGCCTGGGTCCGGGGCTCAAGGCTGGGGTGGCCAAAAGCAGGGCAGGGTGGTTCACCCCCCAAGCCAGTGCCTGTCCCAGCCAAGGTCGCAGGAGGCCTAAGAGGGCGAAGTGGGCGCTCCAGGAGGGGCGGGGGAGAATAGGAGAGTGGGTTGGGACCTGGGGCAGTTGTCAGGCCTGGGGTCCCCCGCCCCTGGCCAGTCGCTTCACTGAAGGGCTCAGCGCCACCTGGCGGTATTAATGAACCCGCAGTTCCCGGCTTTGGGGCGGGCGACAGCCGCTCTCTAACTGGCTCTACAAGGCAGCACTCTGGGCCCTGCGCTCGGACGATTCCTGCCCCAGCACGGTCGCGATCGTCTCCACCAGTGGCTCGCAGTCCTGGCCAACTCTGCACCGCCCGTGCCGCAGTTCCCACCTGCAGGCTCGGGCAAGCGACCGGGAGACAGCGCTGGGAGGCGCTCAGCCCGGCGCTGGGGGCAACACTCAGGCCCCGCTGCTCTGGGCGCACCAGGTGCTGGAAGACCCTGGGCACCGCTCTGGAACCTCTGCACTGCTCTGTGCCCTCAGTGGGTGCTGCCACTTGTGTCCCCCGCCCCGCCTGTTTGCTTGTGGCTGCCGGAGGGCGGCAGAAGGGGCGGCCTGTTCTGGCACCAGAGAGCCCCTTGTGGGCGCAGCTCAGCCACCTGGGCCACTGCCCGCAGCCCAGCTCCAGAGCAGCACAACAGCTGCTCCTGACCTTTGTGTCCCCAGCTGGGGACATGCGAAGGCAGGGTGGGACTCAGGGATGGGAAGTGCGGGGAAGAAACGTGGGCAACGGTGACATCACAGACACTCGGCCCGTGTCTGTGCCATGTGTGACAGCTGCGAGCGCCTTTCACCTGTGGCCCTTGTCGGCAGCCATCACCCACAGGCAGGACGCATGGAGCAGTGAGGTCTGGTGCCTGCTCAAGGTCCCACCGGGACCCCCATGCAGACCGAGGCGAGCCTTGAACTGCGTCTAGCAGGCGCTGTGTCCACTCTGCTCCCACGGGCCCGCAGCCCCTGGGTCCCAGCCGTGGACCTGCCTGGAGTCCAGCCCCGCGTCCCTCACCTGTACAAACTGCTCCAGGGCCCACTGGTCCAGGCATGTGTAGTTCTCGAGGAAGCGCAGCTTTTCCACCTGGAACTGGTCCCTGGACTCAGCCTCTGCCGGCTTCTCCAGCAGCCGGAAGACAGTGGCCCCGAGCAGCAGATAGCAGGTGTGGGCCAGCAGCAGGGGGAGCACCCGGCTGCTGCAGAGCCCAGCGCAGGGCATGAGCGGCAGGCACAGGCCCGTGGCCGTGGGCTGGCAGTGGGGAGAAAGGGAGCCAGCGCCCAGCCCTGCTTCCAGGCACAAGGCCGAGGCGGAGTCTGTTTGAACAGCAGCACAAACAGGCCGCACCCCAGCCCGCCCAGGGTCACTTCCACAGTAGCAGCCAAGCAGAGGCCCCCCCAGGGACCTCCCAGGGCTCCCGAGCCCTTGTCCTGCCCCTCTGCCAGCACTGGGTGGGCGTTTCCTGGCCGAATCTTCCAGTGCCCACTCGGCCTGGCGTCTACACCTGGGAGGGCTTCCCGCTCCAAGCAGGTGTGAACAGACCTCTACTCAGTTTCCTTGGCTACAGAACGGACAGGAGAGGCGACCAAGGAAGAGCCCAGGTGACAGATCAGGGCAGAGTAAACAAGCGAGCAAGTGCAGGCTCCAGGGCAGTCTCACAATGCCGCTGCTAACTCGGACCCTGCAGCGTCCTCACCACTGTGGATTGCATTGTTTGTCCAGCTTGAACCCCTCCAGAGGGCAGCTTGAGAGGACATGTGGGGACAGAAGTGGGAATAAAAGAGAAATCAAGCATGTGTCCTGTCAGGTGCCTCCAGGGCTCAGAGGCGGAACCGAGGCCACCCCTGACTCTGCCCCTCTGCTCTGGGTATGTGTATGCCGGGTCCCGCCAGGCGCTCTCTGGCTCTGCCATTCCTGCACCCGGAGCTGCGGTGGCACGGTCATCGCCACAGTCAGTTTTGCTGCTCTACAACAAGCCCCAGCCCATAGCTGTCATCATGGGGCCCAAGCCAGAGCCCACAGCCTGTGGCCACCGCCAACCTGCTTTCTGGCTCCGTGGGTTTCCCTGCCTCGGGCATTTCCCTAAGAGGAGTGACACAGCACGGACCCTGGCATCTGACTTGCTCCTCTGCGCAGTGTTTTCAGGCCCAAACACTGACCTCTGAGCACTTGACTCCTCTTCGTGGCAGAGTGATGTTCCACTGGGTGGGTGGGCCCATCTGCTTACCCTGTGGCACCCAGTGGGCAGACTGTGGTTTCCACGTCCTGCTGTCATGCATGACCCTGCGCCCACGTGTGTGTGTGGTTCTTCCTTATGTGGGTGCTCTTACGTGGACGCCTGCTTCCACTCCCTCCACCTCTACCTAGATTGGTCCCTCTGGGCCCTCTGTGCTGAGGTTTGGGAGCTGTCACGTGTCCAAGGTGGTTGTGGTGGTGACACTTTATACTCCGTGGGGCTGCTGGGTGCCAAGGCCCTACGTTTTCTTCCCATTTTCTGTTTCCTTTCATAGCTGTGGAGGCTGCAGCTCACTTGGGGAACACCCTCTTGGTCCTAGCCAGCACACACAGCCTTGCATCTGTCCCCTGGCAACGGAGTAGACCCACCCGGCCCCTGGGCCTCCCTGGCTCCCTCCGCCTCAGGCTGGGTTCCCAGCAGAGGGGGATTTGTGTGCGAGGGTGGGGGGAGTAGGAGGGTGGAATAAGCAGGGACACGGGCAGGCGCGGAGGCAGCTGGAAAAGGCACTGCCCTGTCTTGGGCTGGGCAGCTCTGTGGGACACGTGTGCCCTTAGTCCCAGTGGAGCAGGCAGAGGGCGCCCTCATTCCTGCCCCTGCCTGGGCACTGCAGGTTGGATGGCTGCAGCAGGCTGCCGAGGGGCCACAGAGGAAGGACCAGTGCCTGTGGTCAGAGGGGCCACAGAGGAAGGGCAGTGCCTGTGGTCAGAGGAAGAAAGACCCCTGTGGCCCAGGAAGGAGACCTGAGGGCTGACAGGGTTCTGGCCCCATGTCCCAAGCTCCCCAGTGGCTGGGGTAGTCCAGAAACAGTTGTAGCTGTGAGTGACAGGATCTGCATGGAAATTTGGCCACTGCTGGTCCTTGGGGAAGCCTCTGTGGGCTCCACTTTCCTTTCCCCTATGTGGGCTGCACTGGCCAGGCCACTTGTGTCTATCGGGGAAAGGTCCATGAGAGCAGGTACTGCTGAGATGCCTGGCCAATTCCTGCACTCACTGCTTGAGATTTCTCCTATGAGAAACATGAGCCAATGCAAGCCACTGCCAGGCATTCTCTTCCTTTGAAGGCTTCACCTTTTTTTTTTTTTAATACCATGAATCAAACTTGGGACCTTGCACTTGCTACGCAGGTGCTTATATCACTGAGATATACAACCCCGGCCCCATCACCTGTATTTTTTAGTGTGCTCCAGGATGATTTGAGCTGGAAGGGACAGGAACACCCTCTAGCTTCACATATAGTGCAGGAAGCTATTGGAGGAAGCTCTGAGCAGCTGGACTGCAAAACAACCCAGCCCTGACAGAATCATGGTAGAGAGCACACAGGCCAGGCTGAGAAGGATGTCTCTCCGCCGGGTCTGGCTGTGTCCCTCTCTGCAGGCAACTGCCAGGCTGGAACATGCTGGCCCTGGTGTCCTGCGAGGCTGCGTGAGAAGCTGGACCTGCTCGAGCTAAGCAGCCAGAGCTGTCCGCTGTGTGGGAATGGGGCTCTTTTTTTTTTTTTTTTTTTTTTTGTATTTTAGGGAAGGGTCTACAGGATGTTCAGGGTCTCACTGCTAATTGGGGCTCTTCTCACAGGGAGGAGAAGGTGCCTACTGTCCGCAGCTTGCCCTCCTCAGCCCCCTTGTGGTCCATAGAGACGGGAGGCAGAGGCCACCGCCCACTCTGGTGGGGACACTGGGCTGCCCAGGAGAAGTGCAGTGTGCGGAGGCCTTGAGGTGATGGGCAGAGTCCAACCGCCACTGCCCAGGGGCCACAGCAGCACGGGGCAGCCCCTCTAGCATCAGGTGTCCTCCGGGGGCGGACAGGCCATGCTGATCAGGTGCCCTCCTCCTCTTCTTCCTCTGCTGTGCTCCGCCCTCTCCCTCTCACTCGCGGGTTTCCCCAGCTGCCCAGAGCCTGGCAGGGCTGACCCCAACGAGGTGCAGGACAGCATCTTTCCCAGGATCGGACCACGCTCAGGGGACCTCTGGTGGCCCTGCAGCCACCCCAGCCAGGGAAACGGCCCGCGGTGGAGGGCTCCTGAGGTCCGCAGAGCCCTCCTCTCCTCCCTGTCTCCACTCTGCCCACGCCATCAGTGTCCCTGAGGGCTGGGACCCGTCCTCCTGGCTGGCTTAGGAGGCCCCAAGGGATGCCGGGGCCTCCCCACCGAGACTCCCTCAGGACAGTGTGATTTATGGTCCCTTCCAGGAATTACTGCTGCTAATGGGCAGAGCCAACTCGAGCTTCCCTGAGGGAGGGCAAAATCAATTAATGGGGAATCTATTTGGCCAGGCCGGCCCAGGGCCTGACATCCGGAGGTGATAAGGGGCTTTCTGAGGCTGAACTAATAGGGAGATTGGAGGAAAAAGAAGAAAAAGGAACCCGGGATCAATGTGGTGTGCGCGGGGCAGAGAACGCAGAGTAAACAGCAGCCGGGCCTCCTTCCGCCCG
>PVKA01031957.1:0-25782 GCA_004027165.1 Ctenomys sociabilis | reverse complement strand
ACACACACACACACACACACAATGCAGAGGCCTAAAGGAAAACAAAAGCTGTGCCAAGCATCAGGCACCCTCCCTGAGGGAAGGGGTGCAAGCTGTTTGTGGAAGAACTAGACACTCCACAGCCCCCACTACCATCCCTGTCTACCCTTCAGCCCAAGGACAGTAACTCTGTAGAAGGATGAGAAGCATTCTCTGGATGGGGCCCACATGGGCCTGGCAGTCTGACTGGCCTTCCACACAGGAAGGAAGGGCACAAGGGAGCACCCCGCTCACTGAAGGCAGGACACCCCAGGCCCTGCTCATCTTCCCCCCAGCTGACTGCTGGCCCAGCCTCTGACAGGCCGGCTTGGAGGCCATGTCACTGGGAAAGAGCCTCACTCAATATAGCTCTTTGGAATGTACTGTATTTTATTTTATTTTATTTTTTTAAATCTATACATTATATTTCTCATTAAATGAGTAGAGTTCTTAGCATATTAATAACAAATATGCTTATTATTACATATCCATTATGCAGCTTTCAATACCACTTAAAACATGCATATCATCCTAGAGACAGTTTTCCAGTGCTTCTTATTTGATACACATTACTGCAGAGCTGGTATAAATTACTGAGGAGGTATCTGGTTAAAAAAAATAAATAATAGCTGGGTGTGGTGGTGCATGCCTGTAATGCCAGCACTTGGGAGGCTGAGGCAGGAGGATTGTTGTGAGTTTAAGACCAGCTTGAGCTACAAAGTGAGCTTAAGGCCAGCCTGAACTGTATAGTGAGACCCTGTCTCAAAAGGATATTAAAAAAAAAAAAGAAAGAAATAATAAACCATACTGCCCATAGAAATAAACTCCTGTTATCAAAAAAGAGTACAACAGTATTTATCTGGCTATTCCTATGTTCACCGGAAAACATCATTGATGTACTGCCATACTTTTTATATTGGTACAATCTTGTAAAATTTATTTTATTTTGTTGGATCCACTCACTTGTTCCTCCCTTGTGTCACCCATTCCTCTGCAACCTGGCGACGTTCAGAGATGCTCAGTGACAGGCCTTCTCCTGTGGTGCCATTCACTGTGCCAAACAAAGAGTTAGTCAGTGGGGCCAGCCAAAGCCTTTTGCTCCCAGCCCCAGGTCTGCAAGCACAGGGTCACAGGTGCCTACCTGAGAGGAAGGGACCCAGAGACATCTGGGAAGACAGGGCCAGGTGGGGCAAAGGCCACGTGTCCATAGCCGGCCCTGCCTCTGCCTTTCTTCTGCCTTCACCTTGTCAAGAGCAGTGGGAAGGCTAACTGACCTGGGCAGCCTGGCCAGCAGAGATAAGCTCCTCCGCCTAAGGCTGATCTCCAGATGTCCTCTGAAGTTCTGTATCTGGTCTCATATGGCAGGAAATTCAACCCCCTCCAGTACTGGCAGGTTGGGAAGGTTCTAAGGGGGATTTCCTCTGAATACTATAAATTGAAAGCTACCTTAGTTTGACATGGTACCAGGGCTCTAGGATACACAACTCATATTAATAAATAAATTATATTTAGTACATGGTCTGCAGGGCCTCATTATACAGATGGGACTCGTAATGATCCTCCTGTTTTTAGCCTCCCATGCACTGGGATTGCAGGTGCTTCACCACACCCAGTCTCAATAGCCATCTCAGCATGTCCTGTAGGCGGGGCTTTAATCCACTGAACTATCTGGCAGGCTCTAAAAAATATTTTAGAAGAAAGCCCAAAACAAACACTTTTTGTACCAAGCAATACATATTTCCTTATTCTCACAACCCAGTAATACAAAAATTCTTTACAGAAGAAAACACAATGTCTGAAACACAAAATAACTTTAGTTTGAACCTGGAACCATGCGATTCCCTAACTCATCGTCCTTCCGCTTACCCTTCTATTCAACCATCTCTTAGTGAGGGCAGGGAAATGCCAGTGGCAGAGGGGCACCACACGGAGGCCTCAGGTGCAGGGCTACGCTCTGAAGCTGAAGGTGCCAAGTGCTGAGCTGCAGTAGGGGTGGCTGGGAGGTGAGGAGGAGGAAGCAATGCTATTCTTACCCTTTGGGGGCTTGAGATGCTTCAAGTACATCAGGTCGTAGGGATGGACACTGCTTTTTAAAATTAATTTTAAATTTTATTTTATTTTTGATACAGGGTCTTGCTATGCTGTTTGGACTTGCTGTCCCAGCCTCCCCAGTGTTGGGAATACAGGCGTGTGCCACCACTCCCAGTTTTGGTGGCTGGCATGGTGCGCCTGTGATTCCAGGGCTGGCAAGGCATACAGTACTGGGGGATTGAACCTGGGTCCTTGAGCTTGCCAGGCAGGCACCAATGCTGCCAAGCTAGCTCTCCTGCTCAGGCTGGAGGGTCTTGCTGGGAAGGACAACTCTGTCTTCCCCACTATGGTTTGGAGCTGTGGGGGCCATGGAGTAGTTCTGTAGTCAGTTCCCAGTTTTGTCATGAGGTCTGGATCACTTTTTCATGCAAGTGTTAACCTGCTTTGTTTTGGACTACGATGTCTCCAGGGCCCAAGTATGGTGTCCTCAGACTGACTGAAAACCATCCAAAGCTGGTATATTGGCATGTGCCATCATCCCAGCCAGCTGGGAGGCTGAAATACAAGGGACAAGAGTTCAAGCCCAACCTGGGCAATTTAGCTACTGTGGGAGATTCTACCTGGAAAATAATTAACTAACTAACTAACTAAATAAATAAATAAAAGGAAGGGTGGGGTTGTAACTCAGTACAAAGATCCTGAGTTCACTTCCTAGTACTGGGGGAAAAAAAAAAAAAGAAAGAAAAGAAAAAATAAAAACCCATCAGGGAACTGAGAGCCCAGAATCCCAAGCAAGGGCAGCTCATTTTGTTCAAGACCTGCCCCCTCTGCAGCCTTCACTGCCTCTGAAATGAGCAGAAATAAATGCTAGACTTGAGGTCCCCTTGTGTGTTGTCTTAGTCTTTTTTTCCATTCACAGTTCGTAAGCTCAGACACAGAGAACAAATCCCTTTTCTAAGATGCTAAGAGGATTTTGTTCTTACTTAATAGGGCTGTGCTGCTATGCTACCACTTCTTGGTTGAACGTCTTAATCAAGAAAGTATTCCTGGGTCACAGGTTTTTTGTTTCTTTTCTTTTTTTTCCAGAACCAGGGATTGAACTCAGGCCCTTGCGCTTGCCAGGGAAGCACTTATTCCATTGAACCATCTCCCTGCCCCCCACCCCGATTTTATTTCTAAATGGAGATAAAAATAATAGCATATCAGTTGGCGTGCCAGCACATGAGCTCCTGAGGTGCTTTGTAGATCGAACGTCGACGGGTGTACAGATTCATGTCTTTTAGTCAGCACAGCCATGCTTTGCCCCAACCTGTGACCCACTGATTCTGTGGCTTCCTGCTTGTAGCCAGGTAGGATCCATCTTTTTTATATTTATTTTTTAGATGTATTTACTATAGGGTCTACAGGGTCTCACTACAGATCAGACTTACAGTGATCCTCCTGGTTTCGGTCTCCCATGCGCTGGGATTACAGGGGCGCACCACCACGCTCAGTCTTATTCTCTGTGTCAGTGTGCCCCCCTCCCGGGGAGGGGCCCAGCACCGCATGCCTGGGATTGAACCCCAGGCACTTTGCCTGCCTCAAAAGGCACTTTAGTCTTCTGAGTTATCTGGCCAGCCCTAGGATTTATCTTATAAACCCTGAAGGAGGGATAGGCAGAGAGATTGCAAGGCCACTTACCAAAAATGTTCTTCACTCTCTGTTCTTTCACGAGATAATCCACATACTGACCAATTACTGAAAAATTGATTTCTCTAAAAGGCAAGAAGAAAAATGGGAAAGAACGCACGTTTAGTCTTTAGAGCACTATTCAGCCAATTCCTATGTCTACAAACTGCTCCACCTTGTCCATAGTTTTAAAACTCCACTTAGCCAGTTTGCGAAATTCTCAGTCTGCTCTGAGCAATATCTCTGTTTCGTTGCTGCTGCTCTGACTCTCGTGATTTCTTTACCGGAAATCACTTGTGCCACGAGTGCCTCACTTACATGAGCAAAACATGGCTAGTCTTCAAGAGAGGGTTTGCATGTAAACTGCATCTCGAGTCATATTTTAATAGTAGTTATCTCTTCCCCCTTGCCCTTTTTTAGGAAGAGTAAGCCCTGGGGACAATGATGCAAGAGGAGCTTAGCTTATTTGGTGGGTAACAATCATTTTTGAGGCTTGTAAAACAGGAAAATTCACTCTTGATCACTTAAGAATTTCAGCACTTAACATTTGTGATAGCAAATGGAGACTTAAGCCCACCTGTATTTGCTAGTTGCATAATGAGGAAGATTCACAGATGGAGAGGAGCCTTGCTGCCAGGTTGCCTGCCCAAGGGAGGTCTGGGGGAAGCAGCACTGCTCTCTGACAGAGTCCTTAACAATCAGGTCACAGGCCACACACGATCCTACCCTCCCGGGACAGGTACACTGACCTGGGAAACATCCAAGATGCTTAAGGCGACAGAGGCATTTTTCCTTAAATCATGTTGATTTTATTTATTTATTTATTTATTTGGTGGTAGCAGGGATTGAACCCATGACCTTGTGCTTGCCATGCAAATGCTTATTCTACTGAGCCAGCTCCCCAGCCCTGATTTTAAAATCTATATATGGACTCAGAAAACACACTATATGAAGCACTCTGTCCCTATCTGAAGCATAGGTGGGGAGGGTGGATGAGAGAGTGAGAAAATCCAAAGAGAAATGGTGCAGCAGGTCTGGGTTAATGTGGCAACAGCACACTTACTCTGCCAAGAATGCCATGTACTGGTTGGCTGCCTTTTGTACTTTTGTGAGCAGGACCAGGGGATCCTAATTGAATTTTAGTCTTACTAACATTCTTTTCATCTTCACATGTTGTGTTTTCTAAACAACAACAACAACAACAAAATGAAACAAAAAATTGGATGCGTTTAGGCAACAGACATCAGAGGGTATTTGTCAGGGCATAGGAACAAGGAGCTAGAAAAAGCGTGGGCTTTGAGATTATGAGCAAAGGCGCATTCAAACGGGAAAGGGAGGAAGGTGAGGGAACAAAGAGAAAAGAAAAAAAAGATGAGAGAAGAAGGAAAAATGGAAAACTGTCAATAAGGAGAGGAAGAGGGGCTGAAGGGGAATAGGCGGTGGGTAAAAAGAGATTCAGTTACATCGTGTCCAGGTACACACTCCGTTAAGATGAATGGGATTGTTATTGGCTACCCAAAATGTACCAGTAGAGCTGATATCACTCTAGCTGCTTGCACAGGGAAACTGGACACAGATTCTTTCTCTCCCATTCACTCCTATGGGCACCAGGCGGTCAGTACATCTTACTGCCTCCAATGCTCTAAATACAGCTGATCCTTTTTGCCCTATGATTCTACCCTAAATTAATTAGTAAACAATTAATTTAGAAAAGAAAGCAACAACACTAAAAACAAGGACCCCAGAGGCAATCATGGCCCATAGTGTGCTCAGAGGAAATGTAGCTGGTGGGCCTGGGCCTGCCACTCAGAGGGAGGTGTGCTGCGCTACAGTTATGAGGCTAAAGGGATCGCAGACCCTCCCCGAGGCTCACGCCACAATGTCACAATGCTGCCCTTCCCTTCCCTATCTGTGCCTGGCCCAGAGCAGGTGCTGAGCCAAGGGTGGGCCAAGAATTGGGCATTCCATGATCCCCTCCATGATGCCCACCTTTACCAGCAGCTCATACCACATCATGTACTGTTTTGGAATGTCACGATTATGGTAGCTGAGTATAGAATATGGTGTGGATAGAGATAATGACCTGAAATAGGAAAACAGAACGGATCTGACTGAGTAAAAAATGAATGTGTGGAGGATCAGAAGGCCAAGCGGGGAGGCTGGCAAGGAGATGTCAAGGCACAACCTCCTCTCTGCCACATACCACAAGGCCTAGCAGGGTAAATCGTGGTCCTTTAGTTCCCCTCAGACTGAGGTTCCAGTGGGTGATGAATTAATTATCTGTGCCTTTGAGAAGGGGAAAGGCAGTTTGTTTTGTCTTATAAAATGCCCCTAGCCTACAGGAATGGCAGCAAAGCTAGAGTTTCAGCAAAGTGCTAGAATTGTCCAGAAAAAGTCTTGGCACTGGTGGTCTTTTTGGAACTGTTACATGCCCTTATGGACACCAGAGACTGAAAAGAGGTAACCTCTAAAGGTGGTCTGTGTGACTTTCATAAGATTGGACTTTCTTTTTACATTAGAAAATGGGGTTTTGTTGGAAAAACCAGGGTATCTAATGGCTTCTGGGTTACATTTATGTTCGCTGGGAAACAGTGCTCCCCAGGACACGTCAGACCCCTACCTGGCTCTGCAGGTGTATGCCTGCAGACCTTGGCAGAGACTCCCATCAGCTCTAGCTGCAAGCGGACCCAGCAAAGCCATCTGGAGCCACTGTCACAGTTGCCATAGAGGTACCCACATGGTAGGGCTAAGGTGTTAATAATTCTCCTTGGAAACTCTGTTTCCTTCTCTAGTTCTCTACTCTGTTCTACCTCTGGGGGATGCCTAAGTCTCTTTATGGCTGAAGGCTCTGTATTAATTGGCAAAAAATCACTAGAGAGAATGCAAACCAAGAGCTCGCACTGTTCCTCTCTCTGACAGGCATTTGGAGCCTCACAGAAGTGAGGTGGCACATCGGTGGGGGCGCGGGCTGTATTCCACCCGCATCTCTCATCCTCCTCACCCTCGGTGAGCCCTGAGACCACAGCTAACCATAGATACCTCAGGGGAAGGAGAAGGCGATCAGCCCCCAATTCCACGCTTGTCATTCTCACACTTAACTCCAGATTATTGTCCTAATTCTAGTTCTTATGAGCACAACTTCTCTGCTTTTGGTACATGATGCAATTTTTTTTTAATTGGTCCTTTAGGCAAGCACAGGGACCAGGATTCGGTTCCTGGCACCAGAGGCTGCACTGGCTCTGTTGGCTGAGTCTGGGCGTGGTGGCACTTGCCTGTAATCCCCACACTGGGAGGCTGAAAACAGGAGGATCACTACGCATCCGAGCTGCACAAAATGCAAAACAAAATAAAAAAGGAAAAAAAAAAACCTGGAGATGATTCTTCTTGTAGAGTTTGATAATTTTTTACCCACATATATGCTTAGTACATGATCTCTCAAGTAATACATAACTATATTATAATAGTTTTATAGTATTTTCCATTTAGCACTCTTAATGGGGCATTTCTCCACATTTTTAGATGACCCATCACTACACTGGCTGCACAATATTCCATTTTATGGATGAATAGAATTTAGCTAATCTTAATATTCAGTTTACCCAAACTACATAAAAGGAAGGAATTCTTACGAAATTATTTTTACCACAAACTGAGGCTCAGAGTGAGGCAAAGTGGAACAGTAAGAGAATTTTACAATTCTTTTCTCAGGACACAAGGGTAAGACAGTTACTTTCCTAAAATAGCTTTTCAGAGAGAAATCCTCACTGCTGTTTGTTTCCTCCTGGCGCATGACTTTAACTGAGGAGACGGAACACACATAACTGGCACAACAGAATGTCCATATCAGAAACCCAGACGTTCCATTTTCCTTGCCTTTTGTATATAACTGCCAGCACTGAAAGTCAGATGAAGGTTCCGTGTGCTCTTGGCAAAATGACCACACTTCAGAACTTCTTGGGCAGAGAGCGTGCAGAGAATGAAATGTCCTGCCCTGTCAGAGGCTGAGATCATTCTGATATGGGAGCTGGGTCACCTGTGCTTCCAAATACTGCTGAACAGACAATAACGAATGCACTGCTCACTCTAGCAGGCTTGACCCCTTTCTGACTGGGGTAAAAGGTTTGTTTTAAAAAGAACTGTAACAGTTCTCATGTGGAAGCCAGGCATATCTGAGGGAGAAACGCAAGTTTTTTCTTGACAGTTTGCCCAATCTAAAATACACTTCTGGCGTCCTTGCCCACAGGGAAAAATGTCTTCCTGAAACTACGAAGGAATAGAAGAATCTCTCTGTCTCTCTCTCTCTCTCTGTTTGTCTCTCTGTCTGCCTGTCTCTGTCTGTCTCTGTCCCTCTGTCTCTCTCTCTCTTTCTCTCTCTCTCTGTCTGTCTCTCTATCTGTCTGTATCTCTCTCTGGGTCCTGGGGGTGTGCCTCAGTGGCAGAGTGCTTACCTAGCATGTGTAAGGCTTGGGTTTGATTCTCAGAGCTGAAAAACCAAAACTACAAAAATAAAACAAAGAAGAAAGGAAGGAAAAAAAGAATAAAGGAAAATCAAGAAAGAAAAAAGATAAGAAAAGAGATGGCTGGGTGTTTGGGATGGGTGGAGAAAGACCTTCTTTTCTAGCTACCTGTCTTGGGGAGAGGATGCTAATCCTTAAAAATCTCAATTTTTCCAGTTGCCAAAAAAAATAGCTACAACTCTGGCCAGTTGTCAGGATTTAACTGAAATATGTCAGTGAAAATGCCCTGGGTGATGAATGACACAAAGGCTTTGCTTGATCAGAGTGCTGTTTTCTTGCCTCTCTCATGGCATCTCTATAGCATATTCACTCATAAAGTAACAAAAATGTATAGTGCCTTTGCTAGATGCTGAAACTATAAGGATAAATGAGATATAAGCCTGGCCTGCTGTGGTGCCTGGCCCTCAGTAAATACTTGTTGAATTGGATGAGATAGCTCCAAGCCTTTGGAAGAGGCTCATTTTAATAATTATTAGAAATAATTTTGATGCACTGCAAAAAGGTAATTGCAGGTGCTATGGGATCCTAGGAGGAAAAGGCTCTAAACTTTTTTATGGGAAATGGGGAAGAATGACTCCAGCTTGGTGTTCAAGTTCAGAAATGCACTTTGGTATGCTTGGCTCTCTAGCTGAAAGGTAATTAAAAAGCTTTAGAAGCAGCCAGGCGTGGTAGTACACCACTGTAATCATAAAGCTGAAGGGAACTCAGGAAGCTGGAGCAAGAGGGTGATGGTAAATCTTAGGCCAGCTGTATGGTGAGTTCAAGGCCAGCCTGGATTACATAGCAAGACCCTGCCTCAAACAAAACAAAACAAGACATGACAAAACAAAACAAAAGAGCCTTAGAAACAGCCTCAGAAGCAAAGGCTTTCTGGCCTCTTCCTGATTCTCCCCTGGACACAAGGTGGAATCCATTCTCTAAGGCTCCATTAGGGTCAGCCTCTCCAAACTCCAGAAGGATTTCAGTTCTCCTCGTAGGTCCTCATTGCCTGCCTAAACTTTACTGTCGGATATTGTTCTCTGAATGATTACTTACAAAGACAACAATATGTAATGTATTAATTATTGTAACTTTGTCAGTGTCAGCCATTGGATGAGTCACAGCCATTGCTCGCTGCAAAAGCCTGAATGTTTTCTCTCCATGTGACTACATCATTGATTGCATTCCCCTGTGACCTCATAATCAAAGTGTGGTACAGGGTTATAGGACAAATCCTGAGGGGACTTGACTGACCTTATCAGACACAAAAGTTACATTTCTTGTTATATAGGTCTTGCTTTATCTTGGTGTTAACCATCCAGCAGAAAAGTATAACAATGAGGTATATAAAGTAAAGTCATAATAATATGCTGAGCTGTAAAAGGCTCAAGTGAACAACTTCTGTGGAAAACCCACTACTATGGTGGACTTCTGGACTGTGTTGGAGTGTTTTGCTGAATTCAAGCACCTATGATAATTGAATGCCAATAGAATACCCATCTCTGACAGGACTAAACAAAAAAATGGGATACAAAGGAAGAACCCTTTTGTATTTGTATATATAGAATGGTTAGGCTAGATATACAGCTACTTTCACTTAATTCTATGAGAATGATTTGCAGTAATAGTGTTTGGACAGGATATCCTGTTTGCTTCTTGTACTATGGGTAACCACTAAGAAGATAACAATGTAAAATGTATTAACTATTGAAAATGTCCTATTAATCAGCTTTGAAACTGCCTCATTGATATTTGACTCTCAATTAAAAAAAAAAAATTCTGGGCTGTCAGTCATAGCTCTCTGGAATGGCCAGAGGGAAATCCAGGTGTAAAATGGGGCTCACCTCACTGGTTTGCATTTCTCTAGAATATCGCATGATAGTGCAGTGCTTTTGAGGCAAGAAAGAATACTGTATTATATACAATCGAGACAGTTATAGCCAGAAATAGAATTCTTTTGTATAATGAATAGCTTGTAAAATGATCCTTAATTTAAGAGATCAATATGAAAAATACAGACCTCTCCAAAACTAACAACCAAGTAAACATCATATTCTGGGTTTTTTTCTGTTTAAACATCAAAAGAAATCTAACTGTAGTCCTATGTGTAGAAACATAATTGGGAGAAATAATAATAATAAAATATACAATACAGAAAAAAATATTGTAACTGTCCTACTAACCTGTTTTGAAACTGTTTCACTGCTATTTTATTTTTTTTCCCACTAAAATGAACAAAAAATTAAAAAAAGAAAAACAACAACAATCTTATTGACCAGGGAAGATTAAACTCCATCACAGTAAGAAAGGCTGGGTGTGTCACTACCCCTAGCCATTTTATCGAAGCTATTTTCTGTTCTTTGGTTTCATTTAGCTTCCCAGGGGAAAATTTTTTTTTATAAACTATTGTTTATGCTTTGGGTCCACTGATTTTTCCTGAAAATCATTTGCTCCCTTCTAGAAGTGCCTGGAGTCCTTCTATCGATAAAATATTTTAGATATGTAAGCCTCTCTCCTGGTCCTTCCTTGAACTGTGTGCTTTGTATGGCTCCTATGCACAAGGGCCTGTTAAATATATTTGCATGCATGTGTCGCCTATTAAAGAGGCTATGAAGAGTTTATTTCAGCAGATTTAAGGATTGAGAGGAAGAAATTCCTTTCAGCCCTTTAGTGGTTTGATAGATAAAGAGAAATGTTCTCATAGAGAAGGGAAATAGGGAGGTAGAGGGGAAGATGGCACAGAGTCGACAAAGGCAGTTGCAGTCTGGAGGGGAAGAAAGGGAATGACTCACAGAAGCAGAGACGAGCCAGCAGAAAGGACGGGCAGATAGTGAAGGCTGTGCTGTGCCATCCGCGGGAGCCCAGGCAGTGGTCTCTGGACCAGTGCACTTCCGACTATAATGTGCTGAACAATCACGGGGCCACCACTCAGACACAGGCTGCGGTGCAGTAGCGCGTGGTAGGCCTGAGGGCGTGCACCCCCGCCAACTCCCCAGTGACACTCAGGCACCTGCTCCACAGATCATGCAGAGTCCTGAGGCTTCAACACAAGAGAATCAACAGTCACCTCTCAAGAGGAGCGTGCCATGGCCAGATGTGTCTCCGGGAAAGCTCACTGTGAAGCGGGTGTTGTGTGTACTTCATACAGTCTCACATGGTGATAGGGTACAGCTAGCGACCCAGTGTCAGTGAACTGCAGTGGGTGACTCAGGAAAGCACTTATTCTACTGAGCCATCTCCCAGGCACCAATCTTTTTTTTTTTTGGTGGAACCAGGGATTGAACTCAGACCCTTGCGCTTGCCAGGAAAACTTAAAATTATTACTTTTTTCTTTTTTTTTTTTTTTTTTGACGGAACCGGGGATTGAACTCATGCCCTTGCACTTGCCAGGGAAGCACTAATTCCACTGAACCATCTCCCTGGCCCCCAGTCAGTGAGTGAGAATGGGCTGGAGAGTCAGTGCAGCTGGATTCCTCTCTTTGCAGAGTATGAAAGTCCTCAATGCCTAAAACAGGTCCTTCATGTAAAGCTGGGACCAAAGGTCCTGATACTTCAACTAAAATTTGTTTACCCATTATTTTTTCCTGCCAACTTTCCTATTCTGAGACATTAACTTACATTAAGAGAGCAGACTTGGGCTGGGAATATAGCTCAGTGGCAAAAGTGCCTGCCTTGCAAGCATAAGGTCCTGGGTTTGATACCCAGTACCAGAAAAAAAAAAAAAAAAAAAAAAAAAAGAAAGAAAAAGCAGAGTCATTAGTGAATATTCTTCTAAGAAGAAAAAGGGATTCAGGAAAAAACCCTCTGTTCAGCCACTGGGAATTATGGAGGCACTGATTTTCCTGACAAGCCACGTGAGGAATGTTTTCACAACAACATACCAACTGGCTGTATTTCCAGTTATTACAGTCTATGTTCCCCTTATGTCTGCCTGATCCCTTGCAGCCCAACAGGTTAGTGCCCACCTGTGTTCAGGGGTGATTTGTCCCTGTGAATGTTTTCCCTCTCAGTACTGGGGATTGACCTAAATGTGCACTGAGCTACATCTAAAGCCCTTTTTACATTTTTTTTTTTTTTTTTTTTTGTGGTATCTGGGATTGAATTCAGGACCTTGGGCTTGCTAGGCAAGCATTTATTCCACTGAACCATCTCCCCAGCCCTAGAGCCCTTTTAAGTTTCTACTTTAAGCTACAGTCTCATTAAGTTGCCCAGGTTGGCCTTGAACTTAGAATGCTCTTCTGCCTCAGCCTCCTGAATAGCTGGGATTGCAGGTATGTGCTACCACACCTGGCTAGGAATATTCAATAGAGCAGATGAGAAAGGAGGTAAGGCAGTGCACATACCTGTCATGTGTGACACACTGACACATACTGTTTAATTCTCCACAGCTGGGGATGTGGCTCAGTGGACTGCACAAGGCCCTGGGTTTAATCCCCAGCACCACCACCAAAAACAGTAACAAAAAATGAAATTAATTCTCCGAAGGCCCCTACAAACTCTGCATCCTCATTTTGATTTAATGGGATGAAAGGAAAGTAATGTTTCTTAAGAGAAAATGAGATTTGATGAAAAAAGAGGAAAGGGTGGAACAGAGGCAGTAGGAACAGAGGGTTTGGGGAAGTTGAAAAAGATCCAGAAAAACAGAGCCCTTTGAGTTATCTGTAATACAGGGGTTGGGTTTCCAGGAAGGCAGCAGAACCCAGAGGAAGAACACATTTCCACTCTCAGCATGTCCCAGATGAACAAGGAAAACTGTCTGAAGGAGCTGCTGCTTCCAGACTGAGGGGTCTGATTCAAAGGTTCCGGTGGCCTGGACCAGAGGGAGTGTTTACAGACTGGCTCTTGCTCTGTGACAGGAAGTAAATCCTGCCTGTTCTCGCAGTCACATGCCTCTGTTTTATCTGCTCAACAAGGAGCTGATGCACTGAGAAAAAGCTGATTTTACTGTTTCTCAAGACTTGCAGAAAGGGCAAAGTAATAGAAAAACAATTTTGAACCAGCTGAGTAATCTAAATGCTATCTCAGCAAGTTAGGTTCAGTAAGGATGTGGTATTTCATGAATCCTAGAAACCCGAAGTCTAGTCCTCTAATGACCTGAGGAAGAACTGTGATATGGCCAACCGTAAGTGCAAATACTAAAAGGTCTAAGAAATTTCACTGAAAGAGGTAAAGTTTACAAATTCAGCAACAGCACATGAAAAAGAAAAGTCTTTAAAAAAAAAATCTTAAATAGCTCATCTTCCTTTTGCTGTCATCTTACGCCGTCACTGTTCAAACTTACTGACAAATGCCATTTCGGGCCTGTACTTAAGCATACTTGTGTTTAATGCTCATGATTCTATATGATGTAGGTAAAATATTTTTTACAAAGGAAGAAACAAGAAGCTTGAAGGACCTTCTACTTTGATTATTTTGCCAGTTTGAAGCCACTGACAGGTCAAGACCATTTAGATGAGGGGGCAGTGGAATCCCCTCTATGGCAATGTTCCAGGAGGAGTTGTCTATGGCACAGGGCCACCATGCGATCCCACAAGCAAGGGGACTGTCACAGTATTCACCTGCAAGTCCAGATGCCTGGGGAATGATTATCTAACTGTCACCCACTGTTTCTTCTGCTCCTTTGCATCTCTCCTTGTCTTAACACTTAACCAATGTAGAAAGATTATAAACCTAGAGGCTGGGGATATAGTTCAGTGGTGTAAGTGCCTGCCTGGCAAGTGCAAGGTCCTGAGTTTAATCCTTGATACCTTAAAAAAAAAAAAAAGAAAGAAAAGAAACTTGTGTAAGGGGTCTATTGTGTGGCTAGCCTCCCACACTGTGCACAGTATGCCTTTTTTTTTTTTAATCAAGCCTATGAACAGCATGGCTAGATCATACTGAAGCCTGGCTCCCTAGAGGGGCCAGGATAGTGCTTGATATCAAATCACGTTAAAGTAGGATTCTCCTCATGCAGTTCTTTGCCTTTATTTGGGAAAATCAGCGCTGAGGTGAACTCCCAGGGGAATTTGCTTTGTGGGGCACTAGATACCAGGAGAAAGCAGATATAGAATGCATCCTCTGACCTGGAGGTTAGGGACAGTGCAGAGGGTGAGTCACAGAAGCTGCCATTTGACAAGAATGCTGCAGATGAGCAGAGCCTGACTGTTATTGCCTGCTTCCGTCCTGGCGGTTGAGTGAGACCAGATCCCGTTAGGGCCCCGAGTGCTAGTTACCCATTCTCAGTCATTGGCGTGAGGGTCGCGGCAACAAGGCCTTGGAGTTTCTTCTTCGAGGTGGCCATTGAGCTGCTGGAGAGTCAGAAAAACATGGAGTGTTATTCTTCTCTTCAAGAAATGTCAATTAATGACCAAACTCCCAGGCAAAGTCCATTCCTACTTTGGAACTATAAAATATGCTTACAAGCACACAAACACACGCTGTGAAATCTGGGAGCTTAATTCTACCAGGGACAAAACCTTAAGCACAAGGAAAGGGCAGACCTAGGAAAACGCGGTCTGGAAGGCCTCCTGTTGTAACTACAGAAAGGCTGAGCTGGCCCTAACCCTCAGAGAGGTGATAAGCAACAGTAGACCCAACAAGAACTGCAGCCTGACTCAAGTGCATCAAATATACAACATTTATTATTAAATTAAAAATTTCCAGAAAATAAATATGGTAAAAGGGCATTCTTTTCTCTCTCCCTATCTTCATTCTTTTCTGCTAGTTTTACCTAAAATCAACACTTAAAAGACTAGTACTTAAAATCCTAAGGCTTCAGCACAGTTATGTAACTATCAGATTTGCCTAACGATTCTTTCACATTCTCATGACAAGTTCTGCCAAGTTTCCCTGATTCTAATAGGCCATGTAAACTACCTATTAGTCTCTCTTCCCCACCTCAGGAGGTCCCCAGGAAGGACCAGGAATGTTTGATTTGCCCTTTCGTTCCCAGCTCTGAACCCTCTGCCTGACTCCTGGTGCCCCACTCATGGGTGACAAGGGGGTAGGTGAGTGAGCGAGACGTCGAGGCAGCGCAAGGGAGCCTTCCCACACACGTGCTCCTGTGAGAGCCAACCCCGGACCATGCATCCACAGCGTGCCTTCACCTGGCAGAGTGGACCTGTCACAGCGTAGAGGACTTACCAATGGCACGGAGAGGGACTGCAGCATCCCGGGAAGAGCCCGGATTTCCACAGCAGCTATGCCTCTCCATTGTTGTAGGCAAATTATTATTATTATTTTTTGAATTGTAAGACATAAAAAGTTGCAAATCCAAGTTGAAGCCACATAGGCAATGTCAAAGAATCAAAGATGAAAATAAATAATAGGGCCTGCTGGATAGCTCAGTGGACTAAAGAGCCTGCTTAGGCAGGCGCAGTGACTGGGGATCAATCTCTGGTGTGTCATGCTGGCCCTGCCCCCTGGGATTGCTGAGAAGGCGACTGAGAATAGGTGTGGTGGCACACGTCTTTAATCCCAGGGCTGGGGAGGCTGCAAACAGGAGGATCACTACGAGTCCGATCTGTGTAGTGAGACCCTGTAAGCCCTATAGACCCTGTACTAAATAGATTAAAAATTAATAAATAAATGATAATCAGTATTTTGCAAGCATTATACAAAAGTTAGTGGGTATATAACAAATATAGTGATACCTAGAGGTGATCACCAGCAGGATGTGTTACAGTTCTGATATCATAGGCACATTGAATATCCAACACTCAGTACAAGAAAGTGTGATTCACACAGTGCAGTACTTCACTGTGAAGCCACTCATTTTGTTTGCTTTTGTCATATAACTGCTAATCTCATCTCCCCCAGTAGGAAAATAAATCTTTGGAGTCCCCTCGGCATGTATTCTACTTTTTCTGTATTCCTTCAGGTGAGCCCTGCTGAAAAATACATCCTGCTTTTGTGTCAAGCTAATAAGATGCCTCTTCTTGCAAACAGACACGAGTCCCTCAACAGCTGGTCTTGGAATAAAGCTCAAATCCTCTGCTCTGTATCAGAGGGCAGTAAAGGAGAACCTTGCGAAAGGGGGAGGAAATTAGGTTTCGCTGACATTTCCTGGGCTATGGTGGAAATCTGCAAAGATAAATGCAATCACCTGGTCCAGAAGGAAGATACAAGACACATCATAAGACAAGGCTCTGATCCTCGAGCCTCATGTGACACCTTCAGTACAAGGGCCAGGCCACTTTGGCCTTTGAGCCCGGGAGGTCTGGTCTACCCCAGAGGAATGTCTGAGCATCACATGAGGTCAGGTGTAAAACAGTTAACACCTGCTGCCAGGCTTTACCCGGTTCTCCTGCAAGACACCCAACATTTTATCTGTCTCTTATCATGGTGGGGTTAGAGAGGACCAGCTCCAGAATCAGGCGGCATGGATATGCATTCTGGCTGCATCACTTGTCAGCTGGGTGACCCTGGGCCTGCTACTTTAACATCTCTGTGCTTCAGTTACCCTTCTGTAAATGGGGAAAAAGAAACTATATTTCATAAGAGTGTTTAGAAATAAAAATGAGTCAGTTCATGCAGCATGACTGACAACAGTGCCAGCAAGCACATCTTCAGTGCATGCTAGCCTGGCCTGGCGGCTGGAGGATGGGGGCAGATGTTGTTCACCAGTCACCTCTGCTCTGCTCATGCCTCTCTCAAACCCCCATTGCTGGCCTTGAACTCACTAGGTAGCCCAGGCTGGCCTAGAACTCACAACGATTCTCCTGCCTCAGCGTCCCGAGTGCTGGGAGCACTGGGATTGATTACAGGCACGCACCATCACACCTGTCTCCCTCAATTCTGCTTTTCTTCCCTGGTAGTTCTTTCCCTTCCCCCTTGTTAACTGTTTTTGTTGTCATCGTTAAGTCTTATTTAGACCAGTGGTCAGCACCACTGCTCCGCCATGTCTGGCAGTTTTGTGTCTTTAATGGAAGGAAATCAAATTAATTTCCACTGAAGAACTGTTTGAATAGCTAAATAAATTATAGAGCTTGTTGGAGAATAGCGCAGGGGATGATGGGATTTATATACTAATTTCTATTTTGCTTTCTTTCTTCAACCCACAGGAGTTACCAGGAGAATCTTTCAGTGACAGTGATTTTTCTGGTCTTATTCCTGTTTAGAAAATGCCACCCACTTGGTGTGTTTTGACACGGGCTTTTCAGGCCTGCAGGACACAGGCCCAAACTCACTGACTGCTCTTGGGACTGCCTGCCGCCTTTGTTCCCAGCTTCTCCTGCTGCCATTCCTTCAGTCTAGTGAATTTCTTTTTCCAGCAACTTGGAATTGGACTCATGACTTTCACAATGAGCTACATCCTCAGATTTTATTTTTAATTGAGACAATGTTTTATTAAACTGCTAAATTGCCCAGGTTGGATTGAATTTGCAATCATCCTGCCTTAGCCTCCTAGTGATGAAATTACAGATGTGCACAATTATGCTGTCTAACTTTTAAAACTCAATTTAAAAATCAAAGAATTCTTGCCAGGCGTGGTAGCACACACCTGTAAACCCAGCACTCAGGAGGCTGAGGCAAAAGGATCACTGTGAGTTCAAAGGTAGCCTGGGCTACAGAAGTGAGCTCAGTACAAGCCTGTACAATGTAGCAAGACCCTATCTCCCTGTCTCAAAATAAAATAAAGAGTTCTCTGATCTGCAAGCTGAAAAATATTTCTTAATCCTCAGAGTTGGTCCCTCAACACTTGCTTTCTACTAAAAACCTCATACAAAGCCAGGCTTGGTGGCATATACCTATAAACCCAGCACTTCAGAGGCTGAGGTAGGAGGATTTCCACGAGTTCAAGGCCATCCTGGGCTACAGACCTCACACTAGATTTATAAGCAAGGTAGGTTTGCTTCTCTCCTGCACTCCAAGCCCAGGAACAGCTTCAAAAATTTAATCTTTGCACAAAGAAATACACACCAAATCAGTAAAGTCGGCTGGTTTTATGAACTGTTAAAATCCTGCAGAAAGTCTATAATGTTAGTAGACAGTAATCAATATATTATTATTATTATTATTTTGAGACAGGGTCTTGCTATGCAGTTAAGGCTGGCCTTGAGCTCACTTTGTAGCCCACGCTGGTCTCAAACTCCTAATGATCCTTCCGCTTCACCTTCCGGTGTGTCAGAATTACAGGTGAGTGCCACCACACCTGGCAATGATCAATATTTAAAAAACCGAATTTTACTATAAACTTGGCAATGCTATGCTCTGAAATTCTTCATAGCTTGTATTTGGAGCAAATGGCTAAAATGTTCTCTAGCCTAAGTTTTATGCGAATTTAGAATGTTATTCCTAAAACATAAGAGGGTATAAATCTTTTATCTACACAGAAGGCTTAAGTGCAAAGAATTCATGCAGTTTAAGTCAATAGTTTAAAAGGCAACGTTTAAAAAAAAAGGGAAGAAGAAAAGTGCAGTAAGTTTTTCAGGAAGAATGATTTCAACTAGTAGGGGAAGAAACAGACACAAAAAGACCAAAAAAAAAAAAAAAAGCAGAAATACAACCGAATCCCAGTCCATCGAAGGGGCAAGGTGGATGAGATTTTAATCACCGAATTCCGTCCGGCTCGCTAACGCATCGCTGCGAGCCAGGGATCCCTGCCAGCTACGGCCCGAGACGGTCGCCCACGCTTCCTCCGCGGCCGCGCTGCACCCGGCCGGCCCGGCGCGCCCCACCCCACCCCGCCTCCGCTCTCTTTGTCTCCGCAGTGGCGCGGGGCGCAGGCTCACGCGGCCGCGCCGCAGCCTGCAGAGTGCAGCTCCGCGCACCCCACGCACCCCGCAGCGCCTGGCGGCGTCGCTCCTCCCCGGGGCGACCTCCGCGCGCCCCGCCGCCGGAATGCAGCTGGCTCTGGCTGGGTGTCCGGGCTTCTGCGGCCTCTCCCGGCCTCTGCCTCCCCGGCCGCTGGCGAAGGCTCCCGTCGCCTCTCGCTGCGCTTCCCTCTGCGGCTCAGGCCCCGCCAGAATGGGCGCCCGAGGCTGCTGCTGCAGAAACGCCGCAGGGCCGATGCCCTTCAAGCTCATGCCCCTGCCCCAACTTGGCTCGTTTTCACGTGAAGAGAGATGAGATTTAAAAAGGAATAAGCTAGTCGGCCTTGGTGGCACAGGCCTGTGATCCCAGCACACTGGGGGCTGAAGCAGGAGGATCGCAAGTTCAGTCCCAGTCTTCACTATTTAGTGACCTAGTTTAGCCTGACCCTAGCTCAGAGAAAGGGGTTGAAGATGTTGCTTAGTACAAAGGCCCCGGGTCAACCAGTACAAAAGAAAAGATGCAGGGTGGGGTGGGCGGGCTGGCGGTTACCGTGGTGACGGGGTCCAGGACAGGTTCCTAGGTTCTTGTGCGCGCTGGTAAGGAAACAGCACCAGAGTTTATTAAGGCTATGTATTCTCAGAATGAACCGGTTTGCCAGGGAAGTGTAGGGTGGGGGTTTAAAACGTTGCCCCAGTGCTAGGGCGCCTCCCAGTGGGATGTTCCAGAGCATGAGTGACACAGCATAACAGACAGGCTCTGAATCCGGTCAGATCCTGTCCTTTGCCATGTATAATTGAGTGTTATAACAGTAAGCCTGAGATACGGCCATGAGCTCCAAGTGAAGGCAGGTCACTACAGATTATGCATGGGGACAGTGGCCGTCTAGCCAGCATGTATCCTGGTTTGGAATATTGGAATGTTTTCAGGATAGGCTTTTTTTTTTTTTTCTTTTTCTTTTTTTCCATCTCCATTTAGTAAGCCTAGAACAGTGATGTGGAACCTTTTAGAGCTTTCAATGATAACAAACAGCTTGCTGGAGCACAAGGGCCCAAAGGTTTACTGGTCTAGGACAGGGTGTGAGGTAGGGGTTGCCCTGGTGTGATATTCAGGCTCAGGTGGGTGCAAGGGAGTGGTCTGTAACCTCCAATCATATTATCTGTGTTATTCCCCCCTTCCCCAAAAGGCCTGGGTCCCCCCAATCTTTAAGGGATGTTGAGCGTTGAATGTTGGTCTTCTCCTGCTTAGTAGAGGCCTTTCACACAATCTTGCATAGTTTTGGTCTGGGTTTGGTCTAGTTCTAGTGGATAGGGGAGAATGACTCACCTTTAGAAAGACCATCTTTGGGCCTTGGTTGATGGCCTAAATAGTAAGTAGAAAGATGGTGAAAGAGGACCATTTTCAAATACAAAAGAGATAGCTGAACCAATCTGCAGATGAAAGGAAATTGCCCTGGTTTATTATATACTGGAGAAGAGAAACCAACCTGCCAAACAACCAACCAACCAACCCACCACATTTGAAAATTATTATCATTTTTAAAATTATTATCTTTTTTGTTTCTTTTCTGCCTAGTTTTTATTTCTGTCTTCCCTTATTTGGATCATCATCTGTAGTTTAGATTAAATATGTATGGTCCTAGTAGTGAGCCTGTGAGAAGCAGTAACAAAGCCTTCATCCAGGGAAGTAACCAGATTTTTGAGGTCCCCAGAGCTCAGCTAGTTCCTCCAGGGGGTAGGACGGGGTGTCTTAGTATCATAACCAGCTGGCTTTTGCCTTTCATCTCTCACTATTCCAGACTAATTGACTCCTTAGCGGTCAGGAGGTCCACTAGTGTTGTAGATCTGCTGGGGAGTCTGCTCGATTCTGGAGGACAACAGTGCTCTGAGCAATGTAGTCTAGGCTGTCAGGCCCTTAGATAGCTTTGACAGCAGGAGGGGGAAGTGGTGGGTCCCCCTATTCCAGTTGTTCCCAGGCCCACTAGAACAGGAATGAGATCTATGGCAGACATAGTGTAGTTGTGGGAGGATGTGTTTAAGGAGAAGAGTCTCGTTGGAGACCCGGCTGTGCAGGGTTAAGCTGCTGAGCCCAGGGGCCTCTGACTGTGTTGGAAAAGCACATGTGCACGGGTGTTCTGAAGTCAAGACAACTGCAGTGGAGGCAGCCAAGACCATGGGCTGCCGACACCCGGATGCCAGCAGAACAAAGCTGCCAACCGTAGAGATAAGATGGTTCTCTTAAGTGGCAAACTTTATTAGTTGGAGAAGTCTTTGAACTGACTCCCAAGGTTCCTGCTCAGTTCCCAGGCTTGCTTTAATATCCCCTTACTTTATTTGAAAACCAAATAAATATGTGCAGAGAAGTTCTTTGTCTCAACTCCCAGGGAATCTTCAATTCTGTTAGAGGGTTTCCATATCCTGGAGCCCAAATCATACCATTTGTCTCTTTTATTTAGACCTTCACAGGCCACTCATTTAGAAGATTAGGGGCACGGCAAGACCCCAATATTAACTAATTTATCTTGAATCAGCCTTTTTGCTCTTCCTGAATAGTATATGCAACTTCTCCAACGGCTCTCAGAAGCATTTTTGATCTTGTAAAGCCTCAAAAAGAGCAGATTTAATTCTTGACTGATGAGCCCAAGAAATATGCCCTTGTATCTTGAAAGCTGTGGGTAAAGCAAAGGTGGGAGCTTGCTTTCTGTTCATGGTTGTTTCAAAAGCAAAGGAGCCAAGCCCTACTGACTTTCTGAATAGTGTATTCAAAGATTTTTTTCTCCCAAAGCATGCTTGACCTAGGTGTCCAGTGCTTCTCTTCCTAGGTGGCATGAACCATGTTTCTTTTAATAATTTTCCACTGATCATCTAGAGTTAATAAAACTTATGATCTTTTTCCTTCATCTACCAGCCATCCCTTTCCGGTTCATATCCTCACTGCTTTACATATTCCTTTCCAATCTTTTAATAGAAGGGGTTGTGCCTAAGCTTGGGGTTAGAGGCACTAGAGCCATCAGTAAGGCCTCCTTTAGCAATGGCTGTCTGGCACTGCGCTCTGCCAAGACCTTTCCCTGGATTATGAGAAGGTGCCCCTTTGGTGCCCTTTGCACTATATTACAGGTCTGTAGCCACACTGCTTCTAGGAGGGAAAGAATCTCAGGCCCATGCTTAACTGGAGAGTTTTCTTTTTCTGTTAAGGGACCCCTTTCTCTCTATATACCACATGGGTGTGAAGCACTAAGAAAACATTTGGAGTCAGTACAGATGTTGACGTCTTTCTTTTTCTTCTAATTGTAAGGTTTGAGGAGGGGCAATAAAGTGTTTAAGGCAACAGCTTTGCCTCCATTACCTCTGGGAGGCCACTGTTTGCATAACCTGCCCTCTGACACTCAGTACTCATGGAACTGCTCCCATTGGTGAATCTGCATCGGGTTATCTAAGGACAGGTCCTTATGGCCTGCTAGAGTAAACCTGTCTGTGGTTTCCACACAGGAACGAAGTATGCCATCTTCTGGGGCAGAAAACAAGGTTGTTAGATTTGAAGTTTGACGACCTTGAGAGTAATCTCCAGAGATTCTAGCAGGAGAGCTTGATGTTTAGATAGCCATCCTCCAGGTGGCTATGGGTGTCCTTTAACTTTAACAACACTGAGCATGGTCTACGTACCAACTCGCCTAAATATATGTGAATGTTAGTTGTTGCAAATACGTACTGATAAAAATACTCTAGTAAAAAACAAAACAAAACAAACAAAAAACCACTGAAGCAGACTGGGGTTTGAACCTCCAGAGGGTGCTCTAGAGTTAATTGAGTGGCTTCAACTATCCACATGACATAGACACTTAATATTTGGAAAGGCAAGGCACAGGCCAAGGGATCACTCCAGCCCTGTTGTCAGGAGCCATTCCAAGATGGCGACCGCTCCTCGCTCCCCCGCCCATCGTGTCTGCCAAGATGGCGCTCATATCCGGCTTCCGGGTTCTTGTTGCTGTGCCTGGGTCCCGCCTATTTAGAGAAATGCCGGCCACTTTTGTGACTCTGCCAATGATATGCGAACACATGTACAATTGTGATTGGTCTATGAAACCTGTATAGCTCACTCTGTCAGGAAGTTCATTGTTGCTTGCACGTAGGACGCCGCGGCTAGCGGACGCATGTAGAGGCTTGCATCCCGATCCATAAAGGCTTGCTGAACCCGTTACAAGGTGCCTTAGTGTCTTCTTCCGCGGGACGGGAGCGGCGCCGGACACCCTGTAGTAGGGATCCCCACTGCCATGCCCTGCCTTTTGGTTAGACAGAGTAACTAGCTCATCTAACTCAGAAATTTCTAAAGCAGGATCATATAGCAACATGTCCTTGAGTGTTTGAAACTCAGCTGTCTTCTAGTTCATTCTAGGGACTCATGGTCAGGGCCTTGTGTGGCTTTGTGGAGAAGCTTAAGTATGAGTCAAAAATTGGGAATTTATATCCTATAAAATCCAGCTATTTCTAGGAAGGTCCTGAATTGCCTTTTGTTTTGAGGTAGGCTTAGCTCTATAAGTTTTCTTTCGTTTTTTTTTTGTTTTTTTTTTTTCCTCCAGGGGTAAAAGTTTGTTGCCCTGGTGTCTTAGCTACTTTTCTTGTTGTTGTTTCAAAATACCTAATACTGGAAGTTAAAGGGAGGGCCGGCCAAATAGCTCAGTGGATTAAAGTGCCTGCAAGCAGGCTCAAGGGCTGGGGGTTCAATCCCTGGGCCTGCCATGCTGGCTTCACCCCGGGGGTGTTCTGAGATGGCACCCTGAGACGGTGCGCTTCTGTAATCCCAGCTCTTGGGAGGCTGAGAACAAGTGGATCACTGTGAGTCTGATCTACTAGTGAGACCCTGAACATCCTGTAGACCCTTCCCTAAAAGAAAAAAAAGTCAAAGGGGAAAAGGTTTAGCTCACGGTTTGTAGGAGTTTAAATCTATAACTCACTGGATCCAAGGCAGGGTGACTTGGCAGAGTGACATTGCTGAGGAGAAACAATTCATGGCAGGCAGAAGATGGCAAAAAGCCAAGCAAAGGATCAGGGGAGATGGCTCAGTGGAATAAGCGCTTCCCTGGCAAGTGTAAGGGCCTGAGTTCAACCCACGGTTCCACCAAAAAAAAAAAAAAAAAAAAAAAAAAAAAAAAAAAAAAAAAAAAAAAAAAAAAAAAAAAAAAAAAAAAAAAAAAAAAAAAAAGCCAAGCAGGCAACGGGTCTAAGAGCCTTTTTTTCTGCTCCTTTTATACTCTGTCGAGGCTACCAGGATTAGGATGCTCCCAAACCAATCAGTGGACTGATTTAGTAATTACACCCCCTTAATTCCAGCATTGCATGTGAATCAGTCACACACTCCATATCCAGCCACTTCTGAAAAGCTCACCTCTGAGTGGATGAGGCTTTGGGGGGACATCTAGACACAAGCCATGGTTAAAATACACCCTTAAATACTTAACTCATTTCTGAGCTCTCTGAACCTTTTGTGGGGACACATGGTATCCTAAGCCCTAAATAAGAAATTTAACCCTAGCTGTATTTTCTTTAGAGCCTAGCTTTGTGGAGGTATAGATAAGAAGATCACCTAAATACTGGAGCAGAATCCCATTTTTAAAATTTAGACTTTAACTTAGGAGCAGGAGTCTGACCCTAAGATAAAGACAACTCGTATCAGCATCACTTTGGTTAGGTTTATATTTCTCTATTAATAGACTCATCTCTAAAAGGCTGTAAATTGGTCCAGTTAAGAATGCAAGCAGCATCTGGCCATGGTGGTACATGCTGTAATCCCAGCATTCAAGAGGCTGAGGCAGGAGGATCACCACAAGTTCAAGGCCACCCTGCCTTACATAATAAGTTCAAGGCCAGCCTGAACTGCATAGTGAGACCCTGTCTCCAAAAAAAAAATTAACCAGTAGCCTGAGATAATCCAGAGAATATTTAAACCTTCCATCAAGAAAAAAAAAAAACAAAATAACAAAAAAAACAAAAACAGAACAACAACAACAAAACCACCCCATAAACCTATGCCTGTGGAATGGACTAAGTACACTCTTGGGAGAGGGGTATGCGCTACACTCTGGTGGGAGGAAGCAGTCTACTTTTTCTTAGGTTTTCCACTCCCTCAAAAGAAGCATGGATCTTCCCAATTCCAAACTACAACATGTCTCATTTCTCTGAGCACCCATATTCCACTCTTGAGTGTGTCCTAAACTTCTGCTAAGTCCTTCTTCCATGCCTCTGGCTGAAGCATCCTGAAAATTCTTTTGCCGTGATGGAAGTCAACGAAGTCGCTCTGGAGGGATGGATTAAATTCCTTCTTTCAGCTTCAAGAATCCCTCAGATCCAGGGTGGTGACATTTTCTCTTGGCAAGCCAGCCAAGGGGTAAAAAGAGACATCAAGAGGGAGGATGACTTCGGTAATTGCAGCTGAAAGGTTTCTCTTCCTTATTTTTCTCTCTTCTCTCTCCTTCCTCATTCTTCTCAACCTCTTGCTTTCTGAAGCACAGTTTATCCTTTTGTCCTCCTGATTTTTTTCTCTCTCTTTCTGTGAGATCCTGTAGATGAGCATCACACTCCATTCCTGGGTTAGGTGGGCTCTGCATAGCTTGCTCTCCCAGGAAGACTTAGAATAAGGCAGCAGTTCTATCCAGCATCTTGAGCAAAGTTTCTCTTGCAACAAGCGTGGGAAATCCCAAGTCTGGGTGGAGAGAACCAGTTTCCAGATCACATCAGAGAAAGCACTCTCCCAAAGCATACACATTGTGGGTCCTAAACACTTTGGCCTGAGGAAGAGCCTCTAACCTGCTCTTTTTTTTTTTTTTTTTTTTTTTTTTTTTTTT
>PVKA01031956.1:5000-25754 GCA_004027165.1 Ctenomys sociabilis | reverse complement strand
TTGTTTGTTTGTTTTTGTTTTTTTGTCTTTTTGAGACAGGGTCTCACTATGCAGTTCAGGCTGGCTTTAAGCTCACTTTGTAGCTCAGGCTGGTCTCGAACTCACAACAATCCTCCTGCCTCAGCCTCCCTAGTGCTGGGATTACAGGCCTGCGCCACCACGCCCGGCTAGGTCCATCTGTTTTATAGGTGACTAAGGTGAGGCCCTAGAAGGTTAATGATGTGGCCAGGTTTGCGTTCTCAGTGGTAGCACCAGGATCAGGGCCCTGTCTCCCCAGCCTGACAGCCCTCCACTCTGACTTGTTGCCTCTAGTCAATCAGTGGATAACCTGGAAGGTGCTCACTGTTCTTGAGCACTTGCTTGACAAACCGCAGCTCCCTCCATTTGCACCTCAAAGAGCCTAGATCTCACACTGGGTGTAGCTCAGCAGGGGAGCACTTGTTCAGCATGCCTCAGGCCTGCTTTGATCCCAGCACCCAACTATAAATAAATAAAAATTTAGTTGTTTATTTCTCAAATAGCACTGCCTGTTTTTTAAACAACACATAGTGAATGGGAGCCCTTTTGTGAGCATATATGACATTCTTGCCAGTCTCTGCTTCGCGGTAGTAGAGTTAGGAAGTCAGAGGAAAATGAAACAAAAAACTAATTCTGCTTGAGGGTTTGAAGGTCTCAACTGGCAGTCCCTTGGTGTTTTGTGTAATCCTGAGCTCTAGATGAGATGGGAGTTTAGTTGGTAGGTTTTTGTTCTGTCTTTAATGTATTGATTAAAGGGATAAGATAGATGATTTTAGTTTACTACTCTGGTCTCATCTCTTCAGTTGTCTAAGCCAGAAAAATCTTTCCAGAATGCAAATCTACCCAACTCATTCCCCTACTCTGAATCTTTTTATAACTTCACAGAGAGAAAGTCAAAGGCAGGCGTGTATAACCTCTGTGAGTGGTCTCTGTATACCTCTCAGGCATGATCTGCTGCCCTCTCTGCCTGAGTCCCTACAGTCTAGTAATTTTGTCATGTCATGCTTTCACATACCACCTTTGTCTAGAAGTCCGGTTCTACTTTGTTTAAATAAAAAAATATTTCCTTCTCCTTCCCTACTCCCTATAGGTGCTTTGTTCTCTGTGAATGCTTCCCTCTTTTATTCTGGTTCCACAGGAGAGCTAATCCCGTCTTCACTGCTCACCCTGGTGTAGGCTTCTCAGTACTTGTTTCCATGTGTTTCCATGTTGGACTGGATGTTCCTTGACAGCAGGGACTCTGTCTTTTTTAATCTCCAACAGTGCCAGCCTCTAATCAGCTGCCCAAATGTTCATTGAGCAGCTGATTGGAACATTTGCAAAATGTTTTGCTTAAATTACTGTTGTATCACTCTGGCAAATTCCAAATACTGGGAAAAATCTTGGCCAAGTGTAGTGGCACATGCAGGCAGGAAGTTTGCCGTGAGTTTCATGACTGGCCTGATGTGTGCAGTGAGTTCAAGACCAAATGAATGAATGAAAAATCTTAAGCACCAAAGTTTTTCATATTAAACTTACAGAATTTTAAATGTAAATAATCATAATGACTTTTCAAATTACATATTTATTAATGTATTTTAATAATTTCTTTATAGTGGCTGAGAATTACTGTTCAAGCTTGGGGGATGAGGTTTGAGACAGGGTCTTGCTAGGTAGTCCTGACTTGAACTCAGTTGTGGTCTGGATGGCCTCAAGCCAGAAGCAATCCTCCATTAAAATGTATTATTTTGAGATGAGGTCTTGCTTGCTCACTGAGTTACACAAACTCGGCAGTCCCCCTGCCTAAACTCCTTAGGATGCTGCGATCGTAGGCATGTATCACCACGCTAAATTATTTTTTACTAGATTTTATCTTAATATTTGATAATTAGTTTATATTTTTCCAGTTAAATGCAGTAATTTTGCCTCCTTTAGAGAGACAAAAAAAAGTTTTTTTCTTCTTGACAGAAATTCTGTATCTTGTAGTGAAGCAATATGTGATCCAGAACCAGGTTTTTGTTGTTTTTTTGTTTTTGTGGCCTGCTCAGCCCACCCTGGGGGCAGAGCTGGTGCAACCTGTGGTACCAGGGATCCAACTGCAGTCCTTGTGCTTGCCTAAGCAGGCCCTGTAGACCGCTGAGCTATCTCACCAGCCCCAGAGACGGATTAAAGGAGAGAATCCATTTCTCTAGACAGTTGATTCTTGAGTAATTCTGTTTCCTTGGTATTTCTCAGTTTGATTTCTGAGAGCAGTTTTTTGTTTTTGCAGGTCTGGGACCTACGCCAAAACAAGCTAACTTACACCATGAGAAGCCATGCAGATTCGGTGACTGGTCTAAGTTTAAGTTCTGAAGGTTCTTACCGCCTGTCCAATGCAATGGATAATACAGGTAACTTTGGAGAGGGATAGCCTTCCAAGATCCATTTTCTGTGGACACTTAAGAAAAGTGTTAAAATTAAGGGGAGAGGGCCTGTGGTGTGTTTGAGTGGTAGAGATGTAACATGTACAATGCCCTGGATTTAATCCACAGCTCCACAAAAACAAGGAAGAAAACGTGCACTGAGATAAATGAAAGTCCAAGAGATGAGGATGGGCCACAGAGTCTTCCAGGCAGTTGGGAGAAATGACATAATGAAAAAAGCTTTAGAATGATTCAAAATCTAGTATTCTAGTAGAATGTTGTTTTTGGCACTATCCAAAATCTAGTGCCACGTATGCCTTGAGCAACCTTATACACAGCCTGTGGACATCAATTTCTATGTAGTTAAAAATTAGGTTGCTTACATTAAGCTAAATTCTGTAGTATGCAGTGAATGTAAGATATAACTGGTTAGATTAAGGAGAATTTGAGCCGAGCGTGGTGGCGCATGCCTGTAATCCCAGCACTTGGGAGGCTGAGGCAGGAGGATTGTTGTGAGTTCGAGACCAGCCTGAGCTACAAAGTGAGCTTAAGGCCAGCCTGAACTGCATAGTGAGACCCTGTCTCAAAAAGACAAAAAGAAAAAATTAGAAATTTGAGTCCTGTGGTGCATTGGAGGCAGTTGGAAGGCAGAGAGCACCATATGTGGGAGACGGGGTAGATCAATACGCTCTTCTGATGTGTGTCTTCCTTCCCCACGTGGAAAGCATTGGTGTGAAACGAAGTCCTCATTAAAATACCAGCATCCTATGGGTTGGGAAGTAGCTCAGTGGCTAAGTGGTTCTCTATGTGCATCAAGCCCTAGGTCCAATTCCTAAACAAGACAAAACAAAAAAAAATCAACATTATGAATTTACACAAACATATGCTCTTTCTGTCATTTTTTTAGTTGCAGGGTGGGAATGGCAATTTACTAAAAAAGAAGAGAAAAAAGTAATTTGTTTGATTATATGCTTAATATTGGGGGAGGCTAGAAATTCCTCTGGTGTAAAATTTATAAGCTTATAAGGAACAAACCTATACTGATACCTTGTAACAAAAACAGTACCTGGTATTCAGTGGATACTCAGTAAACACTTATTGAATAAGTGAACATCTTTACTTTCCAGAGTATATTCACCTCTTGGTAGCAAACTGTTATACATGGCTTTGCCTTTGTTTTGTTTTTTGTTTGTTTTTTCTTTTTCCCCAAACAGTCTTGCTATGCACTTCAGGCTGGCCTTGAGCTAACTCTGTAGCCCAGGCTGTTCTCAGACTCAACAATCCTCCTGCCTCAGCCTCCCAAGCACTGGGATTACAGTTGTGCAGCATCACACCCAGCAGCTTTGCCTTTTTACACTTGTCTTTAACTCCAAATGTTGGTATTAGTTTTTCACACTCAAATAAAAAATGACATCTCTCAAATTTCTCTATAGAATTAGTTTCAGTTACAATGGCTATAGCTGTTGCTTACAGTGGATGTGTATATGTATATCTTGATGTCAGGGGATTTACCATTGACTAATTCTAGCATTCTTTGTAATAAAGAACTGGGGTTCCCAAAATGGTTATTAAAATGATGATAAAAATGTTTTGGTTGGGCTGTTCCTATAGCTCAGCAGATTAAAGCACCTGCTTAGGCAGATGGACAGATGGGGTTCAATCCCCACCATGCCTTGCTGGGAGACAGCCGTTGAGACTGGGCGTGGTGGCGCATGCCTAAAATCCCAGCACTTGGGAGGCTGAAAACAGGAGGATCACCACGGGTCCGATTTACATTGTGAGACCCAGTAGATCCTCCCCTAAATACAGGGGAGAAAGGAACCTTATCACAAAAATCATCTTATTTGATCCTCAAAATAGATGTTTTAAAAGTAACATCTCTTTTCTTTTTGAGACAGGGTCTTGCTATATAGTTCATACTGGCCTTGAATTTAACTATGCAGAATAGGAAACAAAGAATTTCACTGTTTACCTAACATTAACTATGTAGAGAGATAAAATTAGATTCAGGATCACATTTTCTAGAGCTGAGAATGTAGCTCAATGGAACAACTTGCCTAGGTGTTGCCCAAGATGTTTTGATTGTATCCCTGGCACCCGTAAGAGAAGAAGTTCCCATGCTTGCATTCGTGGTACAGTGTTCTTTTGCTATATTGGTGTTGCTGAAGTTTAGACTCTGAAGGGCCAATATGAGAATAATTAGGTAAGGTTAATTTTAAGTTTGGTTCTTACAAATTCATTGCCATGGGTGGTATTTAGATTGTCATAATAGGGGCTGGGGAGATAGTTCAGTAGAATAAGCGCAAGACCCCGAGTTCTATCTCCGATACCACAAAAAAAAAAAAAATTTTTTTAAATTGTCATAATGGAGAGGTGGGGGAGATAGCTCAGTAGACTAAATGCTTGCCTGGCAAGCACAAGGTCCTGAGTTTAATCCCTGGAACCACAAAAAAAAGATTGTCATAATGAAGCTTTGCTGAATATGACTCTTGGCTTGGCAGAAGAATCAGTCTCAGAATGCCTTTGAAATTAGTATCATACCAGCGGGGCATGGTAGCACACCTGTAATCCCAGCATTCAGGAGGCTGAAGCAGGAGGATCGCTATAAGTTCAAAGCCAGATTGAACTACATAATCAGACCCTGTTTTAAAGAAAAAGAAATTATTGTCATACCATTCTGCATTCTTTTTTTTTTTTCCCCCTTCGGAACTGGGTATTGAACAAAGGCCCTTGTGCTTGCCAGGGAAGCGGTTATTCCACTGAGCCATCTCCCTGGCCCCCATTGTGTATTCTGTTGTAGATTCCCAATGATATATTTGCTTTTTTTCTTTCCTACCCTCAGCTTTCCTCTATGCCTTAATTCTAGTTAACAGTGTTTTAATATATTTTACTTCTACTAGATGAAGAAATGATTGTGACAGGTACCAGGTGTGGTGGTAATCCTAGCACTTGGGAAACTGAAGCAAGAGAATCACCATGAGTTTGGGCTAACTTGGGCAACATAATGAGTTCCAGGGAAGCCTGCACTTACAAAGCTAGACCTTATCTCAAAAAAAACAAAAACAAAAGATCTTGATAGGTAATAATATGTCATGTTGGACCTTCTCCTCCTGGAAAATAGTGTTTGCCAGTGATACCATGCTAGATTCAACCAGGATCTCAGGAGGCCTCTGACTGATACTCATTTTGCTTGTTGATTGGCTTGGATTTGTTTTGCAGTGTGTGTCTGGGATGCCCGACCATTTGCTCCTAAAGAGAGATGTGTGAAGATATTTCAAGGAAATGTGCACAACTTTGAAAAGGTAAATGCTCTGAGACAAAACGACTTTACTGTCCATTTGATTGAAAGAAAAAGATGTGTAGCTTTGCTGAAAATGGGCCATGTTTTACTAACTTGCTCTTTTCAAAATTATTCTTAGGGGACATAAACTAGGTGTATCAGAGAAGACAGTCTTATAACCAGATGGTGATGAGGCTAGCCTAGGAGCACTCTCTTCTGCTTTAGAGCCCAATCCTGCTGGGCCTTCTGGCCTGGGTTTGCCTGGGTTTCTCAAACCTCACTTCATGAGGGCAGGAACTGCATCCCATTCCCCTGCAGTGAACAGAGGGCCCCAGTGTTTCTGTTGGATGCCCCTAGGTACTCAGGATACCTGGGTCAAAGGGATACAGCTCCGCCCCCAAGATGTCTTATGCTCTCTGTGGGTGACTAGCTAAAGAGACCCTTCCTCACAGAAGGCAGGCAGCAGAATAACGCTGTGGGGTACCCAGGAGGGGAAACAAAGCTAGGGCTGGAAAGTCACCTTCCTCAATCCAACCTCTGAGGCAAGCCCCACCTACTTTCCTTGGAAAGGTCACTGTGGTAACACACCCCTTGTGTCAGGAACTTAACCTGACCCGCGGGTAAGTCGATGAAACTCTAGAGGGGGAGTGGGGATAAGAACACGAGAAATGGAGACAAGACAGGATTCTGATCAAGTCTCGTTTATTCAAGGGAAACTGGGTATATATAGTGGAGGCATAGGGAAATGACATCGGCGGGTAAAAGGCACGAGTAACTAGGCAACCGGGCGACGACAGGAAGTCCCACCTCCGGGGCATAGCAGGAGACTTATGGGAAATAGGCGGGGTAAGAAGAATTAGGAATTTAACTCAGCAGAGGAATGGAAATTTAAGAACATGGCTGAGACTATTATAAAATGGATGCCCGTCATAGGTTTCCCACAGGTCCCCCTTTTTTCTTTAAAATTTTTTAAGAGGCCATCATTCCTTGAGGGGACTGTGTCTGTCTTGGGTCAAGATGCCTTCACACCGGAACGAACCAGACCTTACCTGTCATTGGAACGCAAGGCAGCACATGGTCCAGCTCGTCTTAGGTGGTGGTCGGTGACGCGTGTGAGCGTCTAGCTGCCCATCTCGGGCTACCCAGCCCATCGCACCAAGGTGGGAAAATTATTTTACCCGGAGAAGGCGTCATCATCCTTTTCATATTCCACATAATTTTCCCTATCAGCCATCTCTAGCTTATGGTCGTGGACCTGTATGGGTTGCCTTTTTATGGCATCAAGTTGTTGTCACACAAAGACCATCAGCCTATTGAAAAGACAAGGGCCTACAGAAAGTAACACTAGCAGGGCGAACAACAGTCCCAGCAGGGGGAGGAGATAGGGTAATATTCCATTCTATGTTCTCCAACAAGCGTTTTCAAATAGCTCTCTTTTTTTCTTTTCACCAGGTCTTTTTGCAACTGCTTTATCTTGTCTCCAACGATTCTGGATTTGTTTGCATAGAAATAGCAGCGCTCCTGCAAAGCCAAACAGATCCCTCCCTGCTCTGCTATTAAGATCTAAACCTCTCCTATTTTGGAGGACTACTTCTGCTAAAGAATGTATCTGATCTTGGATGTCTTGAATGGTACCAGACAATGTTTGTACATCGTCAATCAACTGATTAGACGGTTTGATGTAAGAGTGTACTGCTACCCCTAATCCTGTCATGCCTGTTCCTATGGCCTACGGCCGCTTTGATTCCTAGTCCTACTAATGAAGGGATGAGCTGGACTGCTCTCTTAGTGCGGCCTGCAGCATAATCAAAACTTGGGATTGGCACGGGCTCTTCTCCAGGGATGACATCTATGTCAGGCAATAGGGTGGCCATGACACACAATCCCATCCAATTGGCAAGCAGATATGTGAAAGCTAGACTCCCTGCACAAACAAACACGTGTCCCTCTTGGGGCAAATAGAGTCACTGTGATTGGACACCTGATTACAGTTGGTGAAAGTGACAAATCTAGCATCAACAGTGTAACTATCAATGTGGGTCTTCCCCTGTATGCCGGAAGAGCACTTGCAGGCCACAGGCTGGACCCTAAAAGGGAGGCCAGCACTACAATTCTGGTTTTTGAGATCTGCAGTGCTATGCGATGTAGAATTTGAGGGAATAGCAAGGGGCATGGGGGTGCCTAAGGTCATGCACAGCCAACAATTTTTAGCCAAATCGGGGCTAGAGGCATTAAGGATTATCCATTGGCATCCTAATTTAAAAAATTGAGGATGAATAAGGAATGAGATAAAATATTTCTAGGTAACCCCCTTGTGGGAGTACCCTCTTGGGAGGCAGAAGTCACAGAAGTTTGAGGCCTGCGGTCTGGGTCCAGCCTAAACTATATAGAGACCTTGTCTTTAAAAAAAAAAAAAAAAAAAAAAAGAGGCGGGGGCTGGGGAGATGATGGCTCAGTGGAATAAGTGCTTGCCTGGCAAGTGGAAGGGCCTGAGTTCAATCCCTGGTTCCACCAAAAATAAATAAATAAATAATTAAATAAATTTTTAAAAAAGGGGGCCGGGGAGATGGCTCAGCAGAAAAAGAACTTCTCTGGTAAGCTCAAGGGCCTGAGTTCAATCTCTGGTTCCGCCAATAAATAAATAATAAATAAAGGCACTGTGATAGTCTGCCCAGGGTAGGCTTTTCTGGGGTCTCAGCTAGCCATGCGTTAACTTTTATTTGGGGGATACTTTTTAAAATTTTAATACTTGTACATGTTTGCAGTACATGACTGCATTCTAATGGGATGTTGTTACATGACCACAATGCCCCTTAATCCTTTATTTCATCCCTTCCCCTTCTCTCCCTCCCAAGGGGATACTTAAATGGAGGTCACCAGCAAAGTGGACATGGTGCTAACCACCCCTTCTCTTCCCCATTCGGACACTGTACTTCGGGTTGCATCCCCAGCTGTCTTGTTTGCTCTGTGGAAGCTCCCCAATAAGATCCCTCTGGGGAGGGGGTCAACTGACAGTTCTCCCCTGGTGGCAGCTCTGGAAAGACAGGTTCCTATCTATCAATTCTCTTAGGATCTGAGTCACTGAACAAGATACCCAAAAGCCAGGAGCACAAGCTCATGAGCCCAGAGGCAGCCCTTCCAATATTTTCCTGAAATTTGTTTACAGAAGTTGGGAGAAACTGCCACCACAGTGCACACCTATAATCCCAGCTACTCAGGAGGCTGAGGCAGGAGAATCATGTTTGAGACTATTGTTGGTGTACACAGTGAGTTCAAGGCTGGCCTGGACTACATAGTGAGCTTCCTCCCCCCCCACCCAGTTTCTTTTTAAAGGGCAAGAAGATATAGTTCAGAGGCACAATACTTTCTTAGCATGTTTGAGGCCCTGGGTTCAACCACCAGAACCGCAAAGAAAACACAAAACTAGGAGAAGCAACAAGGAGGGACTGTAAAGCTAATGGCACATACTTTATGTCTGCCTTTCAGAATGAAAAGATAAAAGAGCTTGGGATGTAGCTGAGTGCAAAGGCCCTGAGTTCAGTCCCAAGTATATTTAAACAAAGAAAAAAACTACTTTTACTGAGTGTCAATCTAATTACCTTACTATAAAGCTTCACACTAAGTTTAGAATGACATGGCCAGGCTGGGGAAGATAACTCAGCAGCGTAAGCGCCTGCCTGGCTAGCACAAAGTCCTGAGTTCGATCCTCGGTACTGTAAAAAAAGAGAGGGAACTGGGCGTGGTGGCGCAGGCCTGTAATCCCAGCGCTTGGGAGGCTGAGGCAGGAGGATTGTTGTGAGTTCAAGACCAGCCGGCGCTACAAAGGGAACTTAAGGCCAGCCTGAACTGCATAGTGAGACCCTGTCTCAAAAAGACAAAAAAAATAAAAATAAAAAGAGAGAGAGAATGATATGGCCAACTACAGAATACTTTGGGTTGAAAAACTTCCTCTTTTTTTTTTTTTGGCAGAACCCGGGATTGAACTCAGACCCTTGCCCTTGTCAGGGAAGCGCTTATTCCACTGAGCCATCTCCCCAGCCCTATTTTTTTTATTTTGAGACAGGTTTTTATTATATATTGTAGTCTGCTCTTGAGCTTACTATATAGCTCAGGCTGGCCTCAAACTTATGACCTTCCTGGATCAGCCTCCCAAGTATTAGGATTGCAAGCATGCAATAGGTGTCACCCATTTTAATCGTTTTTTTTTTTTTTTTTTTGTCTTTCTTCATTTTGGTACCAGGAACTGAACTCAGGACTTCATACTTGCTAGGCAGCTGTACTGCTGAGCTATATCCCTGGCCATGCATTTTAAACTTTATATTTTTTGGTTTTGTCATTATTGGAGATCTAACCCAAGAGCTCTCCATTATGGAGCTCCATTCCCATCCTTTAAAAAAAAAAAAAAGTATGTATCTATTTATTTATTTTTTTTTTATTTTTTTTTTTTTTTTGTCTTTTTGAGACAGGGTCTCACTATGCAGTTCAGGCTGGCCTTAAGCTCACTTTGTAGCTCAAGCTGGTCTTGAACTCACAACAATCCTCCTGCCTCAGCCTCCCAAGTGCTGGGATTACAGGCATGCGCCACCACGCCCGGCTTGTATCTATTTATTTAGAGACAGATCTTGTTAAGTCTACATTGCCTAGGCTGGGCTCAAATTTACAATCTTTCTCCCTCAGCTTCCCACTGGACTAGGATTATAGTACCACACTCTTTTTGTTTTGGGGGACTGGAAATCAAACTCAGGGCCTCTTGCTTGCCAGGCAGGCACTGTGCCACTGAGCTCTATCCCCAGCCCTGTCTGTCTGTTTTAAGACAGGGTTTTCCTGTGCTACTTAACTTCCCAGTCTGGGCTGAAACTTGTGTTCATTCTGCCTTAGCTCTCTGAGTACTGGGATTGCAGGCAGGCATATGTAGTCTATTTTACCTTATACTATGATGAATAATTCATGACATAAACTATTTCCCACGGGTCATGCTGGCTCTTTTTGAGACAGGGTCTCACTATGCAGTTCAGGCTGGCCTTAAGCTTACTTTGTAGCTCAGGCTGGTATCAAACTCACAACAATCCTGCCTCTGCCTCCCAAGAGCTGGGATTACAGGCCTGCGCCACCACACCCAGCCTGATGCTGGCTCTTGAGCCACTAAATGATATAGTCCTACCTGATCTCTGCATGTGAGAAAAAGAATTTATTCAAAATATTCCAGCTGTCTTTGTAGCAGTAGCATCTGGTAGGTGAGAGGGGATTTTAAATATATGTGGAACAAACGACCTCCCTGTGTTCATGACCGTGGAGCTGAGAAGAGTAATGTGGTAGATAAAGACAGATGTGGCTCTGAAGTGTCCCTTGAGGAGACTGTTCCTCCCCAACAATTAGTGCTCTAACCTCTGGTTTTCTAGAAGTCCAACTACAACTAGGACTCATCTCCTTGGTCCCATTTCCTCTGGGCTGGGAGACTCAATCACCATGTGCTGACTCCTTTCTTTTCTTTCTTTTTTTTTTTTTTTTTTTTTTTTGTGGAACCGAGAATTAAACTCAGGCCCTTGCACTTGCCAGGGAAGCTCTTATTCTGCTGAGCCATCTCCCCAGCCCTGATTCCTTATTCCTACTCTCCACCCATCTTTCACAGCTGTGACTCCCCTTAATACTTTCGTACTCCTAACTCTGTGCCAGCATCTGCTGCCCCAAATTCTCAAACAATGAAAAGGGATTATAATCTTGAACCCATTCACCATAAATTAGTGAATTACCTTTTTTTTTTTTTTTTTTTTGAACCGGGGTTTGAACTCAGGCCTTTGCACTTGCCATGGAAGCGCTTATTCTACTGAGCCATCTCCCTGGTCCCCTCACCATAAATAAGTATGAAAAGCCCATACAACTGAGGCAACAACTAAAGCTATTTGGATAGGAGATAATGGCAATAGGAGGGACTTTGGTACAAAGTTACTTTGCAGGAATTGCATATTTTAATTTTTTTTGGCAGGGGTGAAGTACCAAAATGGATAGAAAAGAACTTGTACTGGGGCTGGGGAGATGGCTCAGTGGAATAAGTGCTTCCCTGGCAAGTGCAAGGGCCTGAGTTCAATCCTTGGTTCCACAAAAAGGAAAAAAATTCTGTTTCTTAAGGTATCAGTTGAGTACATTTTTTGGACCATCCCAGTATGGTGGAGTAGGATTATTCTTTTTTAATACTTTTTTTTCAAGAACCAGGGATTGAACTCAGGCCCTTGCGCTTGCCAGGGAAGCGCTTATTCCACTGAGCCATCTCCCGGGCCCTTCTTTTCTTCTTTCTAATGATATAGCATGTTTATTAAATGTAGGGAAAAGCCGGGCGTGGTGGCGCATGCCTGTAATCCCAGCACTCGGGAGGCTGAGGCAGGAGGATTGTTGTGAGTTCGAGACCAGCCTGAGCTACAAAGTGAGCTTAAGGCCAGCCTGAACCACATAGTGAGACCCTGTCTCAAAAAGACAAAAAAAATAAAATAAAAAAATAAATGTAGGGAAAGAAGGGCTAGGGAGATGGCTCAGTAAAGTACCAAAGTGGATAGAAAAGAACTTGTACAGGGGCTGGGAAGATGGCTCAGTGGAATAAGTGCTTCCCTGGCAAGTGCAAGGGCCTGAGTTCAATCCCCGGTTCTGCAAAAAAAGAAAAAGTAGAGAAAGAAATATGTTCCAAAGAGCAAGTGTGAACCAATTAAAAGTAGGAAAATACTCTTCAGGATGAGAGTGGATCCCTGTGAAAGAAAATAGGGAAGACCCAGAGGGTCTTGCAGTATAGCTCAGGCTGGCTTCAAGTTCCTCTTGGTGATCCTCCTGTCTCATGCTCCCAAGTGCTGAGGTAACAAGCATGCGCCACCATGCCCATGTTGGAGGAATTGATTTTGCCTGGCAAGTCTACCCCAGCACTCCCATTTCCTTGAGCCTCCAAACAGTAAACCAAGAATATCAGGCATCTCCACCTCATTCACAAATGGCCAACATTTGATCCATATTTCAGCCTACCAATTAAATAAAGTCTTAGCACATTTTTACCCCATTAAATCCAGCTTGGACCTTACATCCAGAATCTCTGCTTAATAAGTTAATATAAACAATTTAACCTAATCCACTTTTATGTTTCTTCCACCTTTTCCCTATACTATTAAAATCAATTTCCATACTGGTTTCCAGGAACCCTACTTATAAGGATTAGAAAACTCAAAAAAGAAAAGAAAACTCCTGAGGTTTGTTGGGTCTCTAGCTCACCCCCTCATATGTCATGCTGTGTACCTGACCTTTAGGAGCCATCCACAATTTGAGCAGAGGTAGAGGCACCACAGGATTAGTCCCACTAGGGTACATGGAAGCCCAATACCACAGTGTGGACTGAGAATGCCTGTGCCACCCAGGGTGGGGAAATCTCTTCCACTGGTAAAATAAACTCATCAGAATAAGAGTTCCAAGTTCCTAGTCTCACTGGGTTCTTCCCAGACAAGATCCCATTCTTTGCTGGTCTGTGTCCTTACACTTTATTTTATTTATTTTTTTTTTTTTGGTGGAACCAGGGATTGAACTCAGGACCTTGCACTTGCCAGGGAAGTGCTTATTTCACTGAGCCATCTCTCTGGCCCCTGTGTGTCCTCACTTTAACCAAAGATACCCTTTGAGGCTGAGTGCTAAATTTGCACTGTACCCCAGCCAATTGCATTATGAGGGCTTGTATTTGTTTTGCTGGCAACTTCAGTTGTCAGAGAGTCCTCTGTAGTTGTCTGCACACCGCAGGGTGCAGCCGTTCCCTGGGCCAAGAGGATGGAAGCACAGAAGCAGGGACTGAAGATGCGGCACCAGTACAAGGTCAGAGGCCTGGACACTCACAGGAGAGCTGTGGGGGGAGGCTGAAGTGAGGCCTGGAGACCAGAGGCAATGCAGTGAAGGGCACAACTGCTCAGGAAGACTGGAGCTCTTCAGCATGGGCACACGTTCTTCCCCTTTTATTCCATCCAGGCTTCAATCCTATGAGTTGGTGTCATCCACAGACACACCAAGGACTGCGCTTCACTAATCGGTTAGGCAGCCTGAATCTTCTTTTTTTTTTTTTTTTTTTGAGACAAGGTCTCATGGGAAACTTAGTTCTCTTTCCCATCTTGCAAGATAGCAGGTAAAAACAGAGAATCCAGATATTAAAGAGAAGAAACTCAAAGCCAAGAAGGCTTCTGTCAGTGGTACTGATAAAAAGTGTAAGATGAAGGACAAAATTTCTTTTACGGTGGGGGAGATGGCTCAGTGGATTAAGCGCTTCCCTGGCAAGCACAAGGGCCTGACCTCGGTTCCATCAAAAAACAAATAACAAAAGTCCTTCACAGGGCAGCCCCACTGTAGCTAAAATCCTGTCCTGGTTAGAGGAATTGGTAGACCACTCCTGATCTGCTATGTTTTCCAGAAAGGCTTTGTACAGGAGAAAGTACACAGCTGCTAAATCAAAGGTTAAGAAGAAAAAGGAGAAAGTTCTTGCTACGATCACAAAACCAGTTGGTGGAGACAGGGTCTTGCTATGTAGCCCAGGCTGTCCTTGAACTCACTGTGAAGTCCAGGGTGGCCTCAAACTTATGATGATCCTCCTGCCTCAGCCTCCTGAGGCATCTTTTTTTTTTTTTTTTTTTTTTAAATCAGATACTGCAGCAACAACAACAAGATACTGCAGAGGCACCCTTAATTCAAGTTGGCAAGTCTAGAGCCAGGGAGATGGCTTAGTGGCATAAGTGCCTGTCTGACAAGCGGTAAGCTCCTGAGTTCAATCTCCCATTCCAAGAAGAAACAACAAAACAAAAGCCTGCCAGATAGCTCAGTGGACTAAAGCGCCTGCTTTGGCAGAGCACAGTGACTGGGGTTCAATCCCCAGCAGGTCATGCCGGCCCCACCCCCCAAGCCGCACTGAGACAGCGAGGTGACCCAGGCCTGTAATCCCAGCACTGGGGAGGCTGAGATAGAAGGATCATTGCAAGTTTGAGACTAGACTGGACTATAAAGTGAGCTCAAGGCCAGCCTGAAATATGCAGTGAGACCCTATCTCAAAAAGATAATATTTATTTAATTTATTAAATTTTGCAGTACCAGGGATCGAACTCAGGACCTTACACTTGCCAGGCAGATGCTTATGCCATTGCACTATATCTCCAGCCCATGATAATAATAATAGCTATTCTACCTTTTAAAAATAATTTTTAAAAAATCTGCAAGCTCTGAGCAAAGTAGGTTGCTCTCTACAACTGGACGGGCTTCATATAACCAATTGAAGGCTAGAAAATACCAGCCCCTCCACAGCAAAGAAGCTTCCCAGCAGATGTCTTTGGATTAGAATTTGCTGTCAGTTCTCTCAGGTCTCTAACCTGCTAGCTCATGCTGAAGATTCAAACCTGTTAGTAACCATAATCATGTGAGTCATTTCCTTATAATGTCCTTTTGTATGTGTCTGTCTGTCTTTCTCTCTCTCCATCTCCCTAAGTCTCTTTCTGTCTCTTTCTCTCTGTATATGTAACCCATTTGTTTTGTTTCTCTGGAAACTCAGGACAAATATACCTTTTAACATTTAATTGGCCAGGCATGTTGGCACACGCCTGTAGTCCCAGCATTTGGGAGGCTGAGGCAGGAGGATCCTTGTGAGACCAGCCTGGGATACCAAGTGAGCTCAAGGCCAGCCTGAACTAAAGAACAAGACCCTGTCTTAAAAAAGACAACAAAACAAAAACAGCAGTTGATGATGCTTTTCTGATTTCCATGTTCAAATCTGTTTTGTGAGTCAGGCAAGGTGTTACATTGCTATAATCCTCAAGCCTGAGGCAGGACAGCAAGTTCAAAGCCAGTCTGAGCAACTTGATGAGACCCTATCTGCAAGTAACAGTGTCTGGTGATACAGCTCAGTACTCCCTGGGATTACACACACTCAGGGATGTGATTGGTTTATACCTCTTCACTGGGCTCGGATATGTATCATCAGTATGCTTGATACCGAAGACAAATATGAAAATAATTATGTAAAATAAGGTAAAATACTTGTCCTCCTAAGTTGGAGATGTAGATGGAGGAAAAGCTGTCAACATATTTTCATAACGACAGAGATGTCTGTTGAGGTGCCCAGAGAGGCAGAGAAGGGGAGCGTTTCCTTACGAGGCTTCACAGGAGAGGTGTTCTTCCAACAGACGAATTCAGAGCTGGGTCCTGAAGGGAAGACCAGAGCTTTCCAGGGTTATGAAGGCGAGGAACGATGAGGTCAGTGTGCAGAGGTGACAGGAAGCAAGCTGGACTTCAAAGCTTGAGTCAGCATTTCTTGGGAGGCAGCCAGGCAGACACTGGCACCTGTTTGCCACACCTATCCCCAGGTGTGGGCAGTGGGGCAAGGGGGAGCCGCCAGGTGAGGCTGGCCCAACCCTTTCTGCTGTACCCAGCAAATAGAATGAGCACCTTCCGTACCTCCAGTAGAGAGCCCACTCCCCAGCTCTTCAGTTTAAATGCACTAGAGGAAAAGGCACACTATTATGTTATTTATTCAACAAACATTTACTAAGACCTGTCACGTGTGGTAAGGGTATGGTAGTAATCAAGACAGAAAAGGCACGAAGCTGATGTATCAAACGGGGAAGGCAGTAATAAAGATGCAATGTATCATTTTGGGATAGTAATGAGATTGGAGTCCTGGGATAGAGACAAATTGGCTTAGGGAACGCTGTTTCTGATGGGGGTGGTGACAAAGTTCTGGAATGGATAGTGGTGATGGTTGAACATTTCAAATGCACTTAATGCCACTGTACTTGTACACTTCTTAAAAATGGCTAAAACAAGTGCCAGGGAGATGGTTCAGTAGAATAAGTGCTTCCCTTGGGGGCCAGGGAGATGGCTCAGTGGAATAAGCACTTCCCTGACAAGCGCAAGAGCCTGAGTTCAATCCCTGGTTCTGCAAAATGAACAAATAAACAAACCCACAGCTGCCACAGAGGCCAGCAAGGAAAGGGCCAGAGAGCAAATATCTCTTGGCTCTGTGGGATGGGATAGGCAAGTGGCCGCCACTGCATGAAAGCAGCTGAGACGCGCAGATGAACGAGCAGGGCTGTGTTCCCATAAACCCATCAACACAAAAATCTGAATTTTACATAATTTTCAGTGCTACAAAATCATCACATTCCTCCTTGTCTTCCCTGTCCTCTTCTTCCTTTCCCTTCCCCTTCCTCTTCCTCTTCCTCCTTCTCCTCCTGATTGAATTGAAGGGTACTCTAAGCTACATGCTAAGCTATAGATCCAACCACTGTTGGTTTATTTTTGAGATGGACTTACTAAATTGCCCTGGGATTCTCAAACCTGGGATCCTCCTGCCTCAGCCTACCAAATGGCTGGAATTACAGGTGCATGCTGCTACACCCAGTCACTTTGGATTAGTTTTCAAATCCTTAAAAATGCAAAAACAAAATAAAACCTTCTTATCTTGCAGGCATTATTAAAGAAGACAATGGATTTGGCCCTTGGTCTGTGTTTTACCAATACTTAGTTAAAAACAACCAACATGCCAGGTATGGTGGCACAAGCCTGTAATCCCAGCACTCAGGAGGCTGAGGCAGGATTGTCATGAGTTCAAGGCCAGCATAGGCTACATAGTGAGTTTTTTTTTTTTTTTTGTTTTTTTTTTTTTTGTCTTTTTGAGACAGGGTCTCACTATGCAGTTCAGGCTGGCCTCTAACTCACTTTGTAGCTCAGGCTGGTCTCGAACTCACAACAATCCTCCTGCCTCAGCCTCCCGAGTGCTGGGATTACAGGCATGTGCCACCACGCCCGGCCTACATAGTGAGTTTAAGAGCAGCCTAAACTGCATTGTGAGATGTTGTCTAAAATATACAAAGAAACAAACAAAAAATACAACCAACGTAAAGTCATTGCTCACCTTCTATGCTGGTGATTGCAAGCCACTGGGTGGCTGGCCTGGGGCCTAGGCTGCACTGTGGAAGCAGCCGCCACCTATGGCACATTGTTCCTGCAGCACAGAGGTGGAAAAGGAGAAATGCACTTCATGTCCCTGCTCGGAAACAGAGCTGTCGCCAGGCGTGGTGGCGCAGGCCTGTAATCCCAGCACTCGGGAGGCTGAGGCAGGAGGATTGTTGTGAGTTCAAGACCAGCCTGAGCTACAAAATGAGCTTAAGGCCAGCCTGAACTGCATAGTGAGACCCTGTCTCAAAAAGACAAAAAAAAAAAAAAAAAAAAAAAGAGGCAGCATGTTTGCATGCCCTCCCCTGTCCATGTCTTCTTTCTTTTTACTTAGAAGGTGGGGCTGGAGGTCCACTTTAGAATAGGAGCACAGGGCCAGCCAGATAACCCAGCTAAAGCACCTGCTTAGGCAGAGTGCAGCGGAGGGGGGTTGGAGGGGGGTTTGATCCCCAGCCCTGTCCCTGAGGCACAATGAGATGGCGATTGAGACTGGGCGTGGTGGCACACACCTGTAATTCTGGAGCTTGGGAGGCTGAAAACAGCAGGACTACTGAGTCCAATCTATCCAAGCTATGCAATGAGACCCTGTAGACCCTTTCCTAAAATACAAAAAGAAAAGACCCTGCTTAGGCAGAGGAAGGGACTGGCACCAGGGTTCCACCTCCAGTGTGCTGTGCCAGCCATGGCCCTGCCACCCCTTGCACTGAGTTGGTGATTGAGAACTGGTGTGGCGGCACACACCTACAATCCCTGCATTTGGGAAGCTGAAAACAGGAGGATCATTATGATTTTTTTCTTTTTTTTTTGTCTTTTTTGAGACAGGGTCTCACTGTACAATTCAGGCAGGCCTCAAACTCACTTTGTAGCTCAGGCTGATCTCGAACTCACAACAATCCTGCCTCAGTCTCCCGAGTGCTGGGATTACAGGCATGCGCCACCATGCCCGGCTCAGAATAGATTTATTTATTATTTTTTAAATTCATTTATTTATTACAGTGTCTCGCTACACATCACGGATTCTTTTTTTTTTTTGCGGGGGGGGGGGGAGGTCAGCTCAGCCCGCCCTTGGGAGGAGGGGCTGGCATGGCATGTGGTGCTGGGGCTCGAACTGCGGTCCCTGAGAGGCGCTTTAGACCGCTGAGCTATTTTGCCAGCCCTCAGATTTATTGAGGGAAAGAAAGCTCCTGTCCCAGAGAGCTTTCCCAGAGAAAGACAGGAGGGGGGCCCGAGTGGGTAGTTCCTCATCACTATGAATTTGATCTGTGTGGTGAGACTCTAGACCCTATAAGAAATACATTAAATAAAAAAAGTGTAATAGGTAGGCAAGGTGTGATGATGGCATATGATTGTAAACCTAGCACTGGGGTGGAGGGGCTGAGGCAGGGCGATTGTTTTGGTTTGAGACTAGCCTCAGCTACGAAGTGAGCTCAAAGCCAGGCTGCACTACATAGAGACCCTTGTCTTAAAAAGACCAAAACAAGTGCTGGCTCAGTGGAATAAGCACTTAACTGGTAAGTGCAAGGGCCTGCATTCAATCCCTGGTTCCACCAAAGATAAAAAATAAAAAGTTTGAAACACCAAAATAAAATTTTTTTGTGGGGGAGGGAACTGGAGATTGAACTCATGCTGTTGCACTTGCCAGGGTAGCACTTATTCCACTGAGCCATCTCCCTGGCCCCCAAAAATATAAAAATTAAAAAAGCAATGAGAGGGCTACTGAGATAGCTCAGTGGACTAAGCACTGCTTTTATTTATTTTTTTATTTATTTTTTTAGCCATTATTTAGTTTTATTCATAACCATAAAGTTAATTCTGTAATCCAGGTACATTTGGAGGGGAACAAGGAAAACATGGAACCCAGAGAACTGCGATAAGGGCAGAGATGATGGGGCGTTTTGAGCAGGTAGGGCGCAGGGTGCTCTCCTGAGCTAGAGGAATGGTCTGGTCTGGTGGCGGCGATACACACAAGTCACACGTGTTCGAGCTGTCCACAGTCGGTGATGGTGGTCGTCTTGCTGGTCTTTCCGTTCCTGGACCCGAAGCGCTCCATATCCTCCACCGTATTCATGCCCTCTTTCACCTTCCCGAAGACCACGTGCTTGCCGTCCAGCCACTCAGTCTTGGCAGTGCAGATGAAAAACTGGGACCCGTTTGTGTTTGGCCCAGCATTTGCCATAGACAAGATGCCCAGGCCTGCGTGCTTCAGGATGAAGTTCTTGTCATTGAATTTCTCCCCGTAGATGGACTTGCTGCCAGTGCCATTGTGGCGCGTGAAGTCACCACCCTGGCACATAAATCCCGGAATAATTCTGTGAAAGCAGGAACCCTTATAACCAAATCCTTTCTCTCCAGTGCTCAGAGCACGAAAGTTTTCTGCTGTCTTTGGAACTTTGTCTGCAAACAGCTCGAAAGAGACGCAGCCCAAGGGCTCGCCATCAGCAGCGATATCGAAGAACACGGTGGGGTTGACCATGGTTGGCAATAAACGACCAAGAGGATAGAGGTGTCTGCAAAGCGGCACGGGCCTGGACCAAGCACTGCTTTTAGAAATCTCAGGGACCAGGGTTCGAACCCCAGTTCTGCATTCTGCGCCAGACCCATCCCTGGGGTATGCTGACCCAGCAACCACCTGTAATCTCAGAGCTGGGGAGGCTGAAGACAGGAGGACCACTATGAGTCTGAGCTGTGTAGTAAGAACCTATACCAAATACATAAAATGAAAAATAAAACCTTTTAAAGGCTGGTCAGATAGCTTAAGGGACTAAAGTTCCTGCTTAGGCAGAGCACAGTGGCCAGGGTTCCATCCCCCATGCAGTGCTGGCCCTGCCCCCTGGGGCAAGCTGAGACTGCAATTGAGACTGGGTGTGATGGTACACACCTGTAATCTCAGCACTTGGGAGGATGAAAACAGGAGAATCACGATGAGTCTGATCTTTTAATGAGACCCTGTCCTAAATACATAAAAGAAAGCATGGGTATGCTGGGCATAGTGACACATGCCTATAACCACAGCATTTGGGAGGCTGAGGCAGGAGTATTGTGAGTTGAAGGGTAGCCTGAATTACATAGTCAGTTAAAGGTCAGCCTGAAAATACATAGTGAGACTCTGCCCTTAAAAAAAAAAAAAAA
>PVKA01031955.1:0-25787 GCA_004027165.1 Ctenomys sociabilis | reverse complement strand
TGTTGTGTGGCATGATATCATTTTCAAATTAGTTATTTAGGTTACCAGATAGAAACTTGCAAAATAAGATTTAAAAAAATGAAACAACAACGAAAAGAAAGTGATGAGAAATTAAAAAGAAAAAATGAGAATTAAAAGAAAAAGCATTAACTGCTCCTTTCAATAGACCAGCAGAAATCAACAGTATAATTATCCAAACTCCTGCACATAGAGATAAGTATATATTTTTCTCTTCCTAAAGGAATTTTATCTACATGATATAAATACTTAAAAACAAACAGGCTTCCAAAATTCAAAGGGCCAATCCAAAAAAGGACATTGGAGATGAATATACCCTGTACAAACAAAGAAATGCAAATGGCAAATGCATACATGAAAAAATGGGTAACATCATTGTTCATTCATGAGATGCAAATTTAGACAATGCTAAAATACTCTCTCTTGTCAGAAAGGCCATCATCAAGGAGTAACCAATAACAAATGCTACAGGGTCTGGTGGAACAAAGAAACCCTTCTGCACTGTTGGTGGGAGTGTAGATTGGTACAACCATTACAGAAGTCAGTGTGGAAAGCCCTCAAAAAGCTAAGATTGGAGGTTCCATTCGAGTCAGCTATTCCCTTCCTGGGTATTTTTCCAAATGAACTGAAATTATCATACCACAGAAATATATGTATACCTATGTTTATAGCAGCACAATTCGTCATACCTAAATCTTGGAAATAACCCAAATGCCCATCAACTGAGGAATGGATAAAGAAGATGTGGTATTTTTGTCTTTCTTTTCTTCTTTCCTTATGTTTATCTTGTCTGTCTTCAAGTCTTTCTCTGTGTACACTCAGCATCTTTTTTCGTTCCATATTTGTTTATTTATTTATTTTTTATTTTATTGAACTACAAATGTCAATCAGACGGTTTAAACACACCTTAACAAGACAGATTCGATAAATTAATATATTATAAACTGTTTTCATAATGTTTTGGTATACAAGGTGCATACATGATATTGTATTTACAGATATTATTTTAGCAGATGTCTCTTATCAGTAAATTAAGAGTGTAGCTGCTTACTAATCTTATTTTTTATACCGGAATTATATCAAAAATTCAATAATTATTTTCCTACTGGATGACCGTAGTACTAGAAGCTGACATAATATCCTGTCCAACCACCATTAGTGCAGATCTTGCCTCTCACAGGATTATGTAGAAGCACAGCGTTATCTATCCCAACTGTACTCTCTATACACACACATCATGATTTTTTCTTTCTATACCCCTTGCTTTGTCTACACCTGTCAAAGGTGGGCACTGCATTGTCATTCAACTATATTAGGTGCTTGAACTCAACACAACAATCCAACACAGTTCAGCATTCTACAATCATAGTGAGTTAGTTATTCAAAGAAGTTGTCGACCATAGCCATTTATAGCTCAGCTTAATATTATGGCCCCATGATGTACACTTCATTTTTATACTTTTCGGCTGGATGTTCAGACCTAGATAGACCAAGACTTATACATGAACAAATGAACTTTATATTTCTTATGTGGTGAGTGAAGTCCTGCCGGGGTTTATCTTGTAGTCCTGTACATTATTCTGTAGATCCTTTGTCTGTGTCATCCATGTGGATGAGTCACGGCCAATGCTTGACCAGTTTGCTCTGTGTGAGAGCTTGAGAGAAAGTTTTCTCTTAATGTGACTCTCCCCAGGCACACTAAAGAACTTCAGTCTCTTTCCTCTGTGGCTCGATAATCTCCTTGTTAGGAAAATTTGGAGCTCAACTGAGTTTCATGATGTTGCACTACAGGTTCTCCTATGTCCTGAGTCTTCGCTGACCTTGAAAGGCTAGGGCCAAAATGTTGGCTGGCCTTGTGGCCCTTCTATTTCTCCAACTCTGACTGGTGAACTTAAGTTGTTAACCATCCAGACGAAAAGCTGAATAGTATCCTACAGCATATGCCATTCAATTTACCTTATCTGACTCAATTGATTTTAGTTGTTCTACGTTTCCTTTTGCATTTCTGCTTTTCACTTGTTATACTAGGGAGACTATATGATATTTACACACATGTGTGTCTGGTTTATTTCACATATGAGTATATGTTCAAGTGGCATCCACTTCAGTATAAATGCTTCAAACTTATCATTCTTAATAGCTGAATAATACTCTATTAGATAGAAATACCACATCTTTTTCAACCATTCCTCATGTTGTGGACATCTTGGTTGTTTCCAAGATTTTGCTATCACACATTGTGCTGCGATAAATATAGGCACACATATATCTCTATAATACAATGTATCCAGATCCTTTGGGAAAATTCCCAGTAGGGGGATAGCCGGCTTGAATGGGATTTTTAGTCCTACTCTTTTGAGGAGTCTCCACACTGACCTCCACAATGTTTGTACCAGTCTACATTCCCACCAGCAGTGTAGATGAGTTCCCTTTTCCCCACAACCTCTCCAACATCTGTTGTTAGTTGATTTCCTTATGATAGCCATTCTTTCTGGAGGGAGATGGTATCTTGTTTTTATTTGCATTTCATGAATGGCTAGCGATGTGGAGCATTTTTTCATATATTTATTTGCTTAATTTCATTCTCTGAGAATTGTGTATTCATCTTAGATGCCCATATCTGAATTGGGTCTTTAAATTTGAGGGCCCTGCTATATCTTAGTTCTTTATATATTCTAGACAGTAGTCCTCTCTCTGATTGCTTATTAGTTAGGATTGTTTCAAAATTTGTGGGTTGTCTTTTCACTCTGTTGACAATTTCTTTTGACATGCAGAAGCCCTGTAAGAAGAGTTGATCCCAGTTGTTGATTCTTTCAAGTGCTTCCTGTGCGAATATATGTTTGTTCATGAACTCTGTACCTACCCCTATGTCTTCAAGAGTTCCTCCTACTTTCTCTTCCAGGAGATCGAGTGTTTCAGTTTTAATGTTTAGATCTTTAATCCATTTTGACTTTAACTTAGTGCATGGTGATAAAGCTGGGTCAAGTTTTAGTTTTCGGCATGTAGAAAGCCGTGTTTTCCAGCACCATTTGTTAAAGAGGCTATCTTTCTTCCAGTGAGCTTGTGTAGCCCCTTTGTTGAAGATGGCTGAGTGTTTTTGTAGATGCCTCTACGTCTTCTAATCTATTCCACTGATCCTCAGGTCTATTTTGCTGCCAATACCATGTTGATTTTATCACAGTGGCTTTGTGGTATAAATTCAAATCAAGAATTGTGATGCCTCCTGCCTTATCTTTATTGGCCAAGATTGCCTTAGCTATTCTAGGTCGTTTGTGGTTCCAAACAAATCTTAGGATTGGTTTTTCTATATCTGGGAGGTATGTTGGTGGCAGTTTGATAGGGATTGCATTAAATCTGTACAGCAATTTTGGGAGTATGGCCATTTTCACGATGTTGGTTCTTCCTATCCAGGAGCATGGAATATCTTTCCATTTTCTGAAATCCTCTATAATCTCTTTTCTTAGGGTGTTGTAATTTTCTGTGAAAAGAACGTTGACTTCCTTTGTTAAGTGAATCCCAAGGTATTTCATTTTCCAAGGTGCTATTTTAAAAGGTATTGTTTCTATTGTTTCCATTTCGGTGTGCTTGTTATCTATGTAGAGGAATGCTATTGACTTTTGAGTATTGATTTTGTATCCTGCTATGCTACTGAATTTCCTGATCAGTTCTAGTAATTTCTTGGTTGAATTTTTGGGGTCTTCCAAGTAAAGTATTATGTTATGTGCAAATAGTGATAATTTAACTTCTTTACCTATTCTTACTCCATTTATTTCTCCCTCTTTTCTAATGGCTGTTGCTAAGGATTCCAAGACTATATTGAATATGAGGGGTGATAGAGGACATCCTTGTCTTGTACCTGATTTAAGAGTAAAAGATTTCAGTTTTTCCCCATTTAGGATTATATGAGCTTTTGGGTTGTCATAGATGTTTTTTATCAAATTAAGATAGAGTCCATCTATTCCAATTTTCTGTAGGACCTTGAACATGAATGAGTGTAGGACTTTGTCATAGGCTTTCTCTGCAACAATTGAGATGATCATATGGTTTTTAAATTTCAGTCTATTAATATAGTGTATTACATTTATAGATTTTTGAATATTGATCCATCCTTGCATCCCTGGGATGAATCCTACCTGGTCATGGTGTATGATCTTCTTGATGATTTGCTGTATTCTATTAGCCAGGATTTTGTTGAGTATTTTTGCATCTATGTTCATGAGGGAGATGGGCCTATAGTTCTGCTTTTTGGTTGTGCCTTTCCCTGGTTTTGGAATCAGTATTATACTTGCCTCCAGAAATGATTTTGGAAGGACTTTTTCCTTTTCAACCTCATGGAAGAGTTTGTGGACTGTGGGGATTATATCTTCTATAAATTTCTTATAGAATTCAGTTGTGAATCCATCAGGCCCTGGACTTTTCTTTGTCGGTAGGGTTTTTATTACGTTTCAGATTTCGTTGGCTGTTATCGGCTTATTGAGAGTTGTTATATGTCCTTGATTCAGTTTTGGTAATTTGTACCTTTCGAGGAATATGTCCATTTCTTCTGTGTCTTCTATTCTGTGAGCATAAAGATTTTCGAAGTAACTATTGATAATCTTCTGAATTTCCACTGGGTCTGTGGTGATTTCACCCTTTTCATTCCTTATCGCTTGTACTTGAATTTTCTTTTGCCTCTTTTTGATGAGGTTGGCAAGAGGTTTATCAACTTTATTTAGTTTTTCAAAGAAACAACTTTTTGATTTGTGGATTCTTTGAACTGTTTTTTTTCTTCCCAATTGGGTTAATTTCTGCTCTAATCTCTATGATTTCTTCCCGTCTTTGTGGTTTTGTTTTCTCTTCTTTTTCTAGTTGTTGGAGGTGAAATATTAAGGTGCTAATTTGTTCCCTTTCTGTTTTCCTAATGTGTGAGTTCATAGCTATGATTTTTCATCTAAGAACTGCTTTCTTCGCATCCCATAAATTCCGGTAAGTTGTACTTGAATTTTCATTGAATTGTAGATATTGTTGAATTTCTTGTTGAATTTCTTCTACAATCCATTGATTGTTGAGTAGAGTGTTGTTTAGTTTCCATGAATTTAGCGGGTTTTTCTGGTTTCTTTGTCATTTATTTCTAATTTCATTCTACTGTGGTCAGAAAGTATGCATGGGATAATTTCTATTTGCTTGCATATACTTAGGCATGACCTCTGGACTAGTATGTGGTCTATTTTGGAAAATGACCCATGTGCAGCTGAAAAAAACAGTGTATTCAGCTGTGGTTGGGTGGAACCCTCTGTATATGTCCACCAGGTCCATTTGTTCCAAGCTCTGATTCAGTTCTGCTACTTCCTTGCTAATTTTTTGTCTGGTTGACCTATCTTTTTGAGATAAGGGTGTGTTAAGATCTCTTGTTAAGTTTGTGTTCTTAGACATTAAGTTTTTCATGTCCCTTAAGATTTGTCTTACGTAGTTGGGTGCTCCTGTGTTTGGGGCAGAGATATTTATGAGTGTTACTTCTTGCTCTTGAATTTTTCCCCTGACCAATATATAGTGGCCTTCTTTGTGTCAGTTGATCATTCTTGGTTTGAAGTTGAGACTGTCTGAGAACAGAATTGCTACTCCTGCTTTTCTCTGAGGTGCTGTGGCATGTAGTATTGTTTTCCATCCTTTGACTTTGAGCTTATGAATGTCCTTTTGAGTTAAGTGTGTTTCTTGTATATAGCATATTGTTGGATTTTGTTTCCTAATCCACTGTGCTAGTCTATTTCTCTTAATTGGAGAATTGAGACCGTGTACATTGATGGTTATAATGGAAATGTGCTGACTTATGTTTGTCATGATATTTAGCTGGTATTGTTTACTCCTTTGTAACCTGTATTTATTTGACTGTCCTATTTAGTGGGTTCCTTCCATTCTCATTCATGGAGTTCTGGTCATTGTGGTCTCTCTCTAGAACATCTATCAGCAGCCTGTGAAGGGATGGCTTTGTCATCATGAAATTCTTTAGTTGTTCTTTGTTGTGGAATTATTTCATTTCTCCATGAAACTTGAAAGAGAGTTGTGCAGGGTATAATATTCTGGGCTGGAATTTGTTTTCATGCAGGACTTGAAGAACTCTACTCCATGGTCTCCTTGCCTTCATTGTTTGTGGAGAGAATTCGGCTGTAATTCTGATGGGTTTTCCTTTGAATGTGAGCTCCTTCTTCTCTCTAGCACCTTTCAGTATATTATTTTTGAGTTGGATTTCTGGAATCTTAACTAGTATATGTCTTGGTGTTTTTCTACTTGGGTTGAGGTTATTTGGTGTTGTGTATGCTTCGGTGACCTGAATGTTGGATTGTTTCCTCATATTTGGGAGGTTTTCTGCAATTATTTCTCCCCAAATTCTTTTTATGTCATTTGTATTGACTCCTTCATTCTCGTTGATACCAATTATTCTCACATTGTTCATTCTGGCATCATCTTGCAGGTGATGGATTATTTTTTCCTGCATTGTCGTTGTTTTTACGAGATCATTTCTCACCTTTTCACTAGCTGCTCCAGCATCTTCAAGATCTGAAACTGTGTCTTCGCTTTCACTCAGACAGTTTTGTAGACTCATGATTGATATTTTTAGTTCTTCTATATCTCTTTGACTCTGTTTCATGTATTTCTTTTCTGTTTTGCTCATTCAAGGAATCCATCATATTTCTGATCTCCTCAATTTTTTTTATCCATGTCTTCTTTAGAGGTAGTTTTAAATTGTTTTTCTGCTGTATTTCTTCCAAGCTGGATTTACTCTGTATATTTCTGGACTTGTTTCTGTATTTCAGATCCTATGACTTCAAAAAGTTCTTTTTGATTTCACAATTTATTTTTGCTTTGAGTTCCTCTTGATCTTTCTGATGTTGTTTCTTTGCTTCAGATGCTGTTAATTCATATTTATCAACTTCAATAGTGCTCTCTGCACTTGTTCTGGGTGAGCATCGTTTTTCCACCCCATATTTCTGGAATTCATTCTTTATTTCAGATACTATGTATTCAGATATTTCTTTTTTAATTTGGGGAATTACTTCTCGTTTTATTTCCTCTATAGCTTTCTGCTGTTGTTCCTTTCCTGCTGTATTGGTTAATTCATTCATTGCAGCTAAGCTAGTGTCCTCTGCCCTTCCTGATGGACTGGAGGTCTGGGATTGCACTTTTCCCCTTCTCTTTGTCATTTTGTATAGCACTGACCTTTGACCTTTGGTGTAGAGCTTTGGTTGAGCTATAACCTTACTTGTTATGAGATTCGGGTGCCAGTCTATTAAGTTTGACATTTTTCCAGATATGCCTATCTTGGATCTAGCCGTTGTGTTCAGTTCCTTTTTTGCTGCATTTCCTTTGGTTCCCCTCTGTTGGTTCCCGGGATCAGCCCTCCTGTGTCAGGCAGGTCATTCCTCAGGTGGATGGGCCTGGGCTTTGGTGTGTCTTCTGGGCTCACAAAAGGATAGTGGATGATCTTATTCACTGAGTAGGCTCTACTAGGTTGGCCAGCCTGTGCTGGGTCCGGGTCTACAGGCTGTTACCCAAGAAGGCTGGGAAAGGTCCCTCCCGTGCAGCGGGCCTGAAGCCCTCACTCACAGGCCAGACTGTGCTGGGTTTCGGTCCATTGCGTGGGACTGAGGATTGCTGAGAATTGTCCCTCTGGCATGGCAGGCTTGGAGTTCTCACTCCAGGCTGACCTGCATTGGGTCTGGGTCTGTGGGGTGGGACCGGTAATCACCTAGAATTTTTTCTCCTGCATGATTGGCCTGGAGCTCTCTCCAGGCCCTGGGAGGTAGGGGGTGGCAGGGATTCCCTGGGAAATCTCTCTCAGGCACGGCGGGCCTAGATTTCTACACTCACTGAACTTTGCTACCCAGAGAGTTGGGGAAATTCCCACTCGCTCAGTGGGCTTTAAGGCAGAGGATCCTGGAAGGTGCTGGTGAGTGGGTCCTGAGGTTTCAGGCCAGTCACTGACTTGAAGGGCTTGGGGGCAAGAATCCGGGTTGTGTGCATGGGAAGCAACCAATGGCTCTCCCTCTGACTCACCACACTCTCACTGATCTGGGAAGCCTGGTAAGTTGTGCAAATTCCCACTCACCTGGAGAGCTTTGGGCGGGATCCAGTAGGCTGCTGGAGTCAGCTGCTGTCTCAGGCCGTGGGTCGCGCTGTCTCAGGAGGTCTCTGGGGCTGTGTGCGTGCGGGCAGGATGGAGGAGGATGGCGGAGTCGGCCACGCTGTCTCTGGCCGGCCTCTGGGGCTCGTTCCATATTTAGAGCTGTGGTGAGAGTAATATTCAGAAACCAATAAGATTTAGAATATGAGATGTAGTTATATAAAATAAAATTAAGGTGATTTTCTTAAGAAGAAGGTTAAATTATAGACCGATAAAATTTTAGATATATCAGCTGTATAAGTAAGTCCCCACAATGCATGTTCAGGAGAGCTCAGAGGATGGGTAAGTTGCAAGTTGGAGAAGAATTCAACATAAGTTACTGCATATTTACCTGGCAGGGGAGATACCATGATCACAATGTAAGTTACTGCTTTCTTAATTTTCTTTTATATTGGTATGTGCTTACAAAACATAATAATTCCATTCATAGTGAGAGTCAGCACATGTACATAACACATCTTAATTCTCTGTGTCCCCTTTCCTAGTCTTCCTCACTCTTTCCTCCATATCTTATTTCCGTGCTCATTTTCAGAAGAGTTATCTTCCCTCCTTCTGATTGTCTATCTTTTATTTAGTGTTTTAATTTATTTTTACTTTGGTTTTCCTGTGTAAGCTGAAAGCATGTGCTATTTAAGCCCATGTGTCTGATTTATTTCACTTGATATTATGTTTTCCAGGTCCATCTATTTTCCTACGAAGGACTCAAATTTATTCTTCCTATGGCAGAGTAGTACTGTGCTGTCCATAGATACTACATTTCTTTCATTTATTCACCTGATGATGGACATGTGGGTTGCTTCCAAGACAGCTATTGTGAGTTGTGATGCTATAATATGGTGTGCATACAGCACTGTAATAGGATGTCTTTAGCTCTTCAGAAAATACACCTAGAAAGGGAATAGTAATAGAATGGAATTTCTAATTTTAGAAATCTCTATATCATTTCTATAGTGGTTGTACTAGTATACATTCCCACAACAGTGTAGAAGGCTTTCTTTTACTTCTCAGGTTCAACAGTATTTGTTATTTTATCTGTTCATGATAGCCTTTGTAATATTATAAAAATGTAATATTTACCTTGGTTCACAAAGTTAATTTTTTCTGCAATTCTGGTCACCATCTAAAACTGATAAGACCTGAATCAAATTTTCCCATAAGTGATGTAAGGGAATGAAATTTCCAACCTGAAAGTTATGTAGGAGACATTTGTATTCTCTGAAACCAAAGAATGAATTTTAGGAACAATGGAGGTTAACAGAAGAATGTACTTACTGGGGGAGAAAAGCTTTTTTAGGTGAGAAAGGCAGAAGGACACCCAAGCAGGTTGTCTGGGAGCCTGTCTTTTTAAGGGATTTTTAGAGAGCAAAATGATGAGGTGAGGCAGGTCTAAGGTGGAAAATGCGGGAACACGTTAGGTAGGCATGAGTGTGAAGAGGGACAGAACCATGGTCACCATTTAAGGCTACAAGTACAACTGCTCAACAAAAATTGATTAAATGCAGGACCAAATGGAAAGGAGAATCACGCAACAAACAGGCATGAATGTAGAACAGGGGCTTATCCTGTAGAGGTTGGATCAGTGACTCTTCCTGTCTTTTTCAAGGATGCTTATGTTGGGGAATTAAGCATTTGTTGGATCTTTCGTCTTGAGTTCTGACCCACAGCAGAAGTTTCTGTCTCTCTCACAGTTATAGGGTTTCTTGTCTCTCATACTCGCTCCATTTGAGGGCCTACCCCTGTCTGTCTATAATGTTTCAAACTAATTTAGCTCTTTACAACATAAAGTGAACACTAAACCTAGCCACTGATTCCAATTTACAACTAGAGAAAATGATGCAATAATTCATACAGAATCAGAAGAGACGTAGAACATCAAAAGCAATCCTGGACAATGACAGCAAAGCAGGAAGCACATGTCTGGATCTCAGCTTACAAAACAGCACAGTACTGATAGAAAACCAGGTATGGAAGAAAACCAAAGATTCAGCTTAAAAAATTGTGCACATTCAGAGATCTGATCTTTGAGAAAGGAGCCCAAAACATTTTCTTTAATTGCCTCTATGACATACGCTTCTGAGAATCCTGACAATCCACATGCAGAAGACTGGATCTAGCCCTGTATCCCTCAGCAAGTACTAAATTAAAACTAAAGTGAATCAAAGATCTAAAGTTAAAACTGAAACACTGAAGTGTGCTGAAAGATAAAATAGGTAAAATTCTTAAAGACACAGGCTTGGGTGAGGACTTTCTGAAAAGAATCTCAATGGCACAAAAACCACAACCAATTGGATTACACCATATTACAAAACTTCTGCACTACTTCAAAAGAGACAGCCTACAGAATGGGAAAAAAAAAATTGCCAATTTCACCGTGGACAGAGGACTGCTATTTAGAATATAAAAAAGATTCAAAAATGTTAAACCCTCCAAAATAAAGCATCCAGTCAAAAAATGAGCAACATAAGTCAGTTGACACATTTCAGAAGAAGAAAAGCACAAGTTCAAACAACACAGAAAGCATTTGTTTTGCTGAGTGAATTATGCCAACTTGAGGCTGAGCTGACTCATTCAGCCCCACAAAGAAGAGGAAAGGGTGGGCTCTCTTATCCCATTCACAGTCCCCGGAAATCTAGAAAGGCACTTTAAACAGCTATTTAAATTAGCAGTATGAAGAAAGTCCAGTATAAACTTATCAGCCTGGAGGGAAGTCAGCACAGATCAGAGCGGCTTCAGTAGTATTTAAAGAGCTGTGGATTCCAAGCAGACCACAGAGCCTTGTTATTCCCTTGAAGTGGGAAGGACTAGAGAGAAATCAGAAAAGTACATCAGTAGGTCAAGAACCTTCTCCCACTTGATCTCTTCTGGTAATATTTTGTGTGCTTGATTCAGTGCATTTCTGTTTATTTAAAAAAAATAAAATCAAATATGTAAAAACCTTTTTAAATACAGTCTCCCAGGTGTCTGTTGCAGCCTCAAGCCCCTTCTTTCTTCTATTGTTCTCTTAATTGTTACTTCAAAACAATTAGTTGGGTATTCATATGCAAATGTATGCAAATGGTAGGGGCTCAATGTAAGAGATTTTCACTACTAGTTAATTTCTACTTTTGGGTCTACTGATAAGATCTGCAAAACTGCTTCTTTGTACCCTACTCCTTGGGGCATAAAAAAGAAAGGGTGGCTTGAAAGCCACCTAAATATCTCCAAAGCAGTGCAATTGTCAAGAACATTCTTCAACTTGGAAAGTGCTTTTTAATTGTTTCCTCCATTGTTTGCCTTGTTCATTCTGACAAAGAATGTAATAATGAAGCTTCCAGAATGTTGCACTGACTATATTTGCTATGCAGGACCCAGAGAGGCATTTTTAATATTAGAATCAATATAGGAATGTGCTGGGAAAGGAATGACCAACATCAATGCAATTTGATTGATGATACATTCATTGAAGCTATTATTTCAAAATATCACAAAGTAATTATTAAATATCATGAGTACAAGATCTGATGAATAAATAAGCATTTTTGAAGCTTCTGTGCTCCCTCAGATCATGTCTACAATAGATGAGATTTTCAAAATCTAACAATTTTAAATTTCCTTGTATATACTAATGATGTATGTTAGGGCTTTGATATACTTACCTTGAAGAGCCATTCTCTATCCTCTTAGATCTCAGCTTGCTTAGAATAATTTGCCTGACCAATAAAGGCAGAGAAAACCATTTCCAGATATGTGAGGCCAAGTCACAAGGAGCCTTGCTGCTTTCACGGGGCATAGAAAACATTCACTCACTCCAGGAATTCAGTTGCTCTGTTGCAAGGATGTCCAAGCAGCATACAGATAGGGCCTCCAGGATCACATTCCAAGTTACTGCCAGAACTCAGGCTAAGCTCTCAGTGAACAGGTGTACCATTATCTTGGAAGGGCTATGCCCTCAAGGAGACAATATGGAAGACATGATCTTGTAACTTCAGGACAGAGAGATCCTCCTGCTGTGAGTCAGACCTCAAGACAAAATAGTAAACAAATGCAGCCACATACCTCCCTAGGAATGGACATCAGGGATTGGTAATCTAAATAGGGTCAGCTTGAAGAGTCACTGACCCAATTCCTATAGACAAATCCCTGATCTGTATCTACGCCCACTTCTACAGTACTTACTTCCCCCATTTGATCCCGATTTAATCTATTTTCCCTGAGCAATTAATTTTCTTGGTGAACCATAGGTTTTGTCCCACCTTGTGTGTAACTTCCCTTGATTTCCACCTTAAACCTGTCTCCCTTCATGTTTATGATCTATAAAAATCCCTAGGAAAGGTATACCCCTTGGCAACCCATTTATATCTTGTTCCTTCCCTCTCCCAGGCCAAAGCGTTCTTCTCCCCAATAAGCATATTGAGCTCTTAACATCTGTTGTTCCTAAAATTCACTCTTCAGTTTCAGAGGATGTGAACTCATCCCAGGTATCTTTCAGGTTGGGAGGTTCTTAGCCCTATATCAACTAAATCTTACTCCAAATAAACTGTTGCAGACCATGATGTCTTGGAATACTTTTTGCATATATCAACAGGTAATACAGATAATGCATACTGATTGAAATAAACACACACCAAATCAGATAACTTTATGAAAGCAGCAGTCATAGTATATGTAGAAAACTTCTAAATGCAGTCTATTTGTGGGCAGATAAACAAGAAACAAGTAAATCCAACTCAAGTTGACTGTTTGACTAATAAGTTTCCTTTTCCCACAGTTTGTATCTGGCTCTTCTCGTCCACAGTCCCGGCAGAAGGTCTGCAGGAGAGGGAGAAGCATAGTGGTGAGGATGAATGTGTTGGCCCGGACACCAGCGTCCTCTGCACAACCTACAGATGCCTCAGTGACTAATCTTCATCTATAGATAATTCAGAATCAGAGAAGACCCCTTGGATTTGAAAATGGGAACTAAAACTCATCCATCTTCTACTGATGGCTAAACAGGCTATTATTACCAGGCCAGATGATTTAATAGGCTGGGGATGGAAAGGCACATGTTGATAATTAAACACTCCAGAGTTCCGTTCCAGAGCAAGTGTCCTTTAACAACATGCCTAAGGTTTGTGTGCTTTTAAAACACTTCTCCACTTTCATGTCCTGGAATGTCTTCATGAATCCACATAGCTTTTTTCATGGATAGAAATGTTTGGCAAACCAATGCTTCATTGTTTAGGTGAGTTTTTACAAGGAATTACCTCTCCCAATCAGCTTTGTAAGTTAATAACTGTACAAGTGCTAAAAAGAAAGTAACTACCCATTTAGAAAATATAAATCAAGGTCTAATAGACTGCGATAGAGTGGTGTAGAGTGTGTTTTATTCCTGGTTTGTCTTGTGACTGTTTGACCTTGGACAAGTTAGAATCTAAATTTTGAGTTTAAAATTTATACTAAATTACTAATCTCTAATATGATGGTGTTGGCTGTAGGACCTTTGGAAAGATGCTAGCATATGAGACTGAAGCCCTTAGGAAAGGGTTAGTGCTCTTATAAAATAACATGACTGAGTCTCTCTACATTTCTGTCTCATCTTTCTCTGTCTCTCCGTCTCTTTCTGAAATCAGCACAAAATCCTTCACTAGACACCTTGTCTGCTAGCACTTTGACCTTGAACTTTCCAATCTCTAGAACTGTGAGAAATAAATGCTGCTCAAGCCAGCCATTCCATGGTATCCTATTATAGCAACCCAAATATAGAACATTCATGGTGCCTTAGTTTGATTGGAAAGTTCCTTCCAGGTCTCAGGTTTGTTTGTCTTTCATATTTCACTGTCTAACCAAATCCTTTTGTCACCTGGGCATGGTAGTGCAGACTTATGATCCCAGAATGTGGGAGACTGAGGCAGGAGTATCACTGTGAATTTGAGGTGAGTCTGGCCTTCGTAAGGGAGTCTGAGGCCAGTTTGCACTATGTAGTGAGCGCTGTTTCAAAAAAAAGTCTAAATTCTTTTCTCCACTATAAATTGACTTACAAAATGGTTGAGTTAATAGGAAATGGATCTTTTTTTAGTTTAATGTTGCTTTGTCTTACCTTAGTAGCTGGCACCTTTCAAAAACTGTTATTTTATAATAACGCACATTTATTTTGCCAATCATGTTACTCAAAGCCTTGTGACACTTGATGCATTCTTTCAACAATGAGCTGAAGTGATGGTCCTGTTTTAGAGATGAGACTGACAGACTTCTTACTACCTTCAAGCACAGAAAAACTTAGACTCAAATCAAGTTTTGTCAGAGGCTGGAGACCATACCCTTTTTGGTTTTTGGTTTTGTTTTTTGGTGAAATTGGGGATTGAACTCAGGCCCTTGCGCTTCCCAGGCAAGCACTTATTCTACACCCTTGCCTCTATATTCTTTTAACTACTTATTATATACCTGTTTAGTTTAATGTCTACATTAAGTCTGAAGACCAGAATGATGAATTTAAAGCAAAGATAAGTACAATATGAAATGGAAGACTGCAGAGGTGGCAAGCCCAATGAGCTGGGTTCTTCTGCATGGGATGATGCTTGCATGGATCTCCTGGGTGATTTCTTTTTTCCATTCTCATGTTAGAATAGGCTTTAGGGGAGAATTCAGCTGGAGCACATGGAAAGGAAATAAAGCAGTTTTCAGAAAAAATATCCTCTCTGCTCTTTTGAGGGAAGGCAGCTGGTTGTTATCTTTCTCAGCATTTTGATCCTTCTAGGAAACAGGCATCATTTTCTTAGCTGGGAGCTGGCGTCTGCACATTGCAGGCAGGACTTCTTCCTCTTGCTGGAGCTGCAAACCCAGGTTTCCCTTTTACAATCCATGTCTAGTGTCCTGAAAGTTTCACCACAGTGACTTTGCAGTTAATGAATAGAGAGCTAACCCATACTCATTCTTCCATGGGACATGCCTCCGTCTTCCCTACTTCTCCACGTGAGGGCTCAAGCTCAGCTACAGTAGTGTTCTCTTCTTCACATAGCCTGCTGTGGCCTAGTCTCACAACCATAAGTTAAAATCTTTGCCAACAATGAGATGGAGTAGAGGAGAGGGGCCTTTGGAAGATTGTTTGATCATGGCAACAGAGCCCTCAAAAATGGGACTGAATGGGATTTGTGTCCTTATAAAACAGTTCAGAAAGACTGCTTAGCTTAAAGGCATTCTGTAATTTTCGGGAGCAGACATCTGGACATACTCTTTACTTTTCTACTCTGCCTGCAGTATTCTTATTGTTCATCCTCCTACCCCCACTTCTAATAATCCATTAATCTCTTAATGATGTATTTGCAAAAACTGAAGCTCAGCCTATGATAATTTATGAACTAGTAAAGTAGGGATAGGGTGACAGAGTTGTTTTCTTGTTTCTTTGGAAAAGTGCTGATCAGGCTGGCATGTTTTACAAAACTTTAACTCCAACCTTGTACCTCAGCTAGCTCCTCATCTGTGTTCATTTATCCCTTAATTATTCCCTCTACCAAGTGTTCTAACTCTCATCTTCTTTTGGTTATTAAAATGGCTCTTTCGTCAGCCAACATTCTTCTTTGTTCCCAAACTAGCATCATTAGTATCACTTAATAGCTCCTAAGAAAGGCAATCTCTTGGGCCTCACACTAGACCTACTGATTCAGAAACTTCCGTGTGTTAGTCCAACAGTCTGTGTTCGTACAAACCCATGAGACACACTGAGTTTCAAGAACTAGTAATCTCAGTGTCATAGGAATTTGGATCCTGATACATAATGGGAAATTCTAGAAATTAAAACAAAACAAAAATACTGATATTTTGGCTTTTGAAAATCCTAAGTGCTTTAGCTATCAGGTGATATATGATCATTTTCTTGGGCTACTGTAGGAAAGTACTAGAAACTGGGGTGTTTAAAGAACAGAAAGTTATTGCCTCCCAATTGCAATACAAAACTGAGGCATGAGGAGGGTTGAATCTGTTGCACAATTCCTCTGACACCTGCTGTCCTGCCATCAATTTTGGTAGATCTTAATTTTGAAAGACTTCCATCTTGATAAGACTTTTTCCCTATATGTGTGTCTGAATTGCCCTGCACGTAAGGATTCTAATCACATAAGATTAGGTATTGCCTTAATGGCCTTACTGTCATTTTATTACCTCCATAAAAGTCCTATTTCAAACATGGTCATTTTCTGAGGTACAAGAGGCTAGGTCTCTAAAGCATTTGAAAAGGTAGATATCTGATATATAATCTGATTCAATCTGTCCTTCCCTATATGTATTTACTTTTCTACAGGAAAGTAGTGATTGAAGTTAAATGGCTAAAAAGTCGTGAGAGAAAGAAGGAAAAGCCAGCATAAATATATAGCTACTTTCTCTTAGTTTAATGAGAAGAAGGTTTTGAACTAATACTGTTCAGACAAGATATCATGTCTGCGTCTTGTACTAGGAACAACTACTACAAAGACAACTAATGTGTTTTGAAGCTATTTCATTGCTACTTCTTTCTCAACAAAATTATTAAAATATAAAAAAGGAAAAAAAAAAAAAAACAGAATACTCAGTTACTATTTTGCTAAAGACCACAGCTCAGCTCATAGGAGATTTCAAGTCTTGTTGGATTAGTCAGCCTGGTTTGCTAAAAGAAAGTACCACAGTGTTGTGGCTTATACAACAGGAGTGTGTGTCCTCACAGATCTGGAGGCAGAAAGTTTGAAATTAGGGTATCAGCTGGTCCCTTTCCAAGGAAGCTCCATCCCTGGGTTATAGACAGCTGCCTTTACACTGCATGATCACAAGAGTCCCTGTATGCAAGGACAAAAGAGCAAGCTTTGTCACTTGTCTTCTCATAAAGCTTCTACTCCCACTCTCCAAAAACTCCATCTCCACACCATGTTAATTTGATAGTGAGGGATTCAGAACAAAAACTGGATATGGAGAATGAAACTATTCAGTCCATAGCTCTCCCCTATAGATGGTGATTTATTTCATCTAGAGCTAAGCCAGCCTATCTGAACTTCTAGCTCTTCATAGATAATGGTGATGCACAGGGAATAGTACACACTATTGACCTGGTCCCTTGTATCTGGAAAGGTCTAGTAATTTTGGACTACTAGCTAACAAAAAAGCTGACATGCAAATCGTCAAAAGCTATAGTGCTCTACTTTTCCATTCTGAAATCTGAATGCGGATCAACCATCTGTAAATATACACAGAGCAACTGTATATGAAATATTTGACAAATACAAGCTGATTGGTCATCTAAAATGCTACATCAATTTCAACCCATTTGCTCCAACAACTATACAAATAAAATGTCAATGCACGCACATTATTAATTCTTTTCAGTGACAGAGAAATGAAAGGAACACACTTGGAAATTTTGTCAGCATCTAAGCTCAGAGTCTAAGGTCTGAATCCTTGGTTAGCCAGATAATAGAATCCAGCCTTGCTTTATCAATGTGTTTCTCTGTTCTCTCTCATTTGGTAATCTGGCTCCTTAGTAAAAGAAATGCAATGCTACAGGCCACTTAGTAGGGCAAAGATTACTCTAGTGCTGCTGTTAGATGTATTAGGATAACAAAGGGATCAAAAGAATTCCCTTCAGATGTAGCTAAATTATGAACAGAAGCTTAGGGTAGGCATTTTCAAGCCCCTATTTTCTTTTCTGCTTTTATCATTTGCATTTTGTTGTATAATAAAAAGGTATCATTTGGAACATGAAGATCCAAGGAAACATATGGCCAAGTTTCCCTCTCCAAAATCCTGTCTAACTGAAAAACCAGCACAAGTAAAACCTCTTGTGCTGCTATGATCTGCAAAATAACAGTTCCCTATCTGTCCAGCCCTACAAGATTTTTCTATTAGGCTCAGCAAACTCTGATTTGTATGGAGAGATAAATTTCACCCCCAGCATTTCTTTAATAATCCTTTTATACTTTCTTCTTATCTCTCCTCTTGCTGCTATTGTTTGATAGCTCCACTTAAACAAGTTTCCCCACAAGGTTACTCAAATTAAACATTAGGCTGCTCAAAAAGTAGCTACAGAAAACTACTGACGGTATCTCTCACCAGATAAACATCCACACACCAAACTTTGGAGATTTTTTTATTACTGCTTTGATTATCTCAAGGGAATGACTTTTAGAAAACCACAAGACGTGCTTTCTCTTGTATCCTCAGATATTCAGACCTGTGGTGCCAAAGGACTGGGCTGCACTGATGATGAGCCAGATTTGACCTTACTTTAGTGATAGCAAAATTTGCTGCTTACACATTCTTTACCCAGATTCAAGATACTGGAACCCTATACTTAGAGCTTCTTTCCTTTCCATTAAATAATAGCATAAAAGAAAAAGAATATCCTTTATGCATTATTCTTCAGAGAAAAATAAATCAAGCAAGTTCCAAATCCAGGCCAAACATTCCAAACCAACCAAACAGAAAACAATAAGAATAAAATTTCTTGTATAACAGTGAGATGTTTATCAGAAACAGTTCTTGCAGGAAATGCAGATATGAATGTCAGATACCTAAATCTTGGGAGACTGGACATTTTGGAAGGAATATAAGGCCAAAAATAGGGAATATTATAGCAAGGATATCACAAGCAGCCTTTGTCTTTTTCGTACTTAACCAAAGGCAGCCTATGAACAGAAAGTTCTGCCCCAAGGCAGGAATCCTTCTCTTCTAGCATCATTACTTTTTGAAATTCAGGTGATTTTGAATATCAAGCTCATGACTATCAGTAAAAGGTTCATAATATAATGTATATTTAGTGTGGTTGGGCAGATGAAATAAAATATTCGTGAGTCTGGCTTTTGTGGAGACCAAATAACTACAGTCCGCATGCACGGCTGGAATCTCCTCTTGACTCCCCAGGCTTTTCTCTTTTCTTTTCTATAATAACATGTAGAAGAATCTGTTGCATTAGCTACACATGATAGAAACTGTAAGTCACCAGATAGCTGATGGCTAGACAGGTGCTCAGCCTGTTTGCTTGCCTTGTTTTTTCTCTAACTCCTCAAAGACAGCAAAACTTGCTTGGGGTAGGTTTTATAGACACAGGGGATTGTCATTTTCAACAATAGCCATTTTAATATGTAAAAAGTATTGGTAATTATATATTGAAAGTTTCGGTAATGTATATACTTGTACACATACCAAAGAGTCTTAGAAAACTCAGTAAGAAAAAAAATGAATCGATATTATTGTGTTATATAATATAAAGTAATAATATAGTGTCATTATTATAGAACATGGCGTCAGTATATTATAGATTGCATAGTATCTATAATCTATTCTAGGGTAGTATTAGTATATTATATTGTTATTTAACACTTTATTTTTTTACAGTAAGTATAAGCATACTAATCTGTGTTTATTATAGTTTCCTCCATAAACATAGTGAAGACATTTTCCCAATTAGGTGGCAGGAAAAAAATGCATAATTAGTGGTGACAACGTGCTCCTGGGTAACTGGTTTTTGAGTAATATATAATTCAGGGCAAAAGAAGGAATAGTGTGTGTGTGTATGTGTGTGTGTGTGTGCGTGTGTGTGTACACATGTATATGTACATCTGTATAGCTAAAAGTAAACAGAAGAAAAGATGATGGGAAAAGAAGACAGCAAATGCTGAAGGTTTACAGTTGCTAGGGATCAATCCGCATGCTGCCCGGAATTCTCCAGGGTAGCCGGCCTAGGTGAGAGCAAGGATATTTCCTTTTCATCTTTCAATCACTGCCTTTGTAGGTATAAAATAAGAATATTGATCACAGGAAGGTGATAATGGTTTCTCAGTCAAAATGTTATTTGTTGTTAGAATTTATTTCCCTATGGCTTGATTTTTATGTCACTCTCCCCAGGCTTTCAATCTTGTTCACATGTGATCAGTGTGCAGGCAGACGCCCTGATCATTGGGGCATTCCTGGAAGAAGTCCAGGCTGGGCAGGGGTTTCCTGCCAAGACTCACTCTCTGCTTCCCAGCAACTCCTGCTTGTTCTGCCTGAGTGTGAATTAGTACAGTATACTTTCCTCCCAGAAGCTCACAGAAATAATAATACAAACATGGGGAATATGGGATAAGAGAGAGAGGGTGAGAGATAAAGAGAGAGAGAGAGACATTGAGGAATTAGATATGCACATCTTTAAACATATGAACAGCTTTGAGTGGACTGAAAACAGTATTGAAGAGTGAAATGAGAAAATGAAAATGAAGTCTATCCAGTCTGGGAGAAATGGTTGTGGTACATGGAGCTTTTCTCTCCCAGGGATGTAGGTTCAGGGCCTGAGACAGCCATGGTTATGTGAGGGGAAGAGGGGCTAGGGGTAATACGCACTGGAATAAGAAATGGCATCAAAGAGAGAAGTGTAAGTATATGAAGAAAAGGTGATATACAAAATACAAAAACAAATGAAAGCTTAAAGATTTGCTATAAGGTATAAATAGGAAAATATTACTAGCTGTGATCACTAACCTAGAGTATCTAGCTCATAGGTGCTACTGGAAGGTAAAGTAGGATGGAAAAATGAGTTGAAGAATATGAAAAAATTGAAATTATAAATTTTAACTTTTGATTATATGATTGAAGCATAAGGAGGGGATTGGGGAGAAAATAATCAATGTACAAGTATAAATTTCCTAGGATGAACGTAATCACAATGTGCATGTAAAGTGCAGCAATAAAATTGATGACATGAGCAATATTTGTGTGGGAATGATGGCTATAGTCATATTCGTCATCTGATGTAGTTTTGCAAAACAAAAAATATGTCAAATTTTGCCAAAAGATTCTGCTTGTAAAAAAATAGAAAAGGAACAGAAAAGGGAGGTCATATGTAGATGTGGTAGGCTAGTTTAAGGAAACATGGCTAATTTACTGGATCAGAGAAAAATGAAAGACCTCCAGCTGAAAGACCTAAACCTAAAAAGTGTTTGTAGTTGCTAATGAGTTAGATAGGAAAAGTTATGCCGAAACAATTTATGATGAATGCTTAGGAAGAAAGCTAAAATTACCCTATCAGAGCAATAGGCTATTTCATACTAAGGTCCTCCACAACAATAGGAGGAGAATTAATGCACTACTGTATTCACAATTCTGAAAATTAGAACATTAAAAATTTTTAATAAGAGAAGAATTTTTTAAGGTAAGGAATTAACTAAGTATAAATAAAGCTATTTTAGGTCCTCATAATGTTTACTCCATACAGTCTTCTTCGAAAATATTCTTGTAGAAACTTCTGAGGAAAAAAGAGATGCACAGTGGTACTGTGGTTCATGAATTTAATTCATTATACAATTTTGGAAAATATAGTTATGTTAATGTTTGTGTGGAAAGGATGACCAGAACCATGTATGTCACCCAGTGAAGACTGAGAAACAAAAGCAAATTTTGCCAAAAGCTTTTGTTTGTAAACCAAATTGATTGCACTGTTTGTACAAAAAAAACCCTGCTAAACATATGTGTTTGCATGAACATGGCAAATATATCAACTATATACATGAGGTCAAGAATGCATAAATATTTTAATCAAGATTATTGTCTAGTGAAACAAAAAATAGTGTACATATACTATGTAAAGAAGTGAAAGAGCAGGCCAGATAGCTCAGTGGATTAAAGCACCTGCTTAACCAGACCCAGAAACGGGACTTCAATCTCTAGCATGCCTTGCTGGATCTGCTACTATTGTGTGCTGACACTGTTTGAGACTGGGCTTGGTGGCACATGCCAGTAATCCCTGAACTTAGGAGGCTGAAAACAGGAGGATCACTATGAGTCTGATTTGCACAGTGAGACCCTGTAGACCCTCTACTAAATACATAAAAATTAGAAGAAAACAAATGCCTGAGGATATTGAGGATAATCTCAGCTATACCCAAGTATGTCTTGATTACTGCAATATGTTCTGAGAAATATGTTATTAGGCTATTTTAATCATTGTATGAACAATGTATAGTATACTCACACAAGCCTTGATGGTATAGGAAAGTCATTTGCCTCCTTATGCATTCAGGGCCCTGGCTCCTGCCTGAGCAATATAACATAAACATGAACACACTACTTTTGTGTAATTAGGATTAACTCCTAATTTTCTCATTACTTGAAAAGTAATGAGAAAAGTATCTAAAAAAAATCTAAAAAAATATCTAAACTCACAACAGTTGTTTGTTATCACTATTACACATTATATAGTACATATAATTGTTTATGGTTCTCATTGATATTAATGGCAGCACAGTACTTTGTATAGATCCCCATAAACAAATAAGTAATATACATTGAAGTTATGATAGCCATGAAATAGAACAAGGCAATAGGAGTATTTGAGCTCCTCTATACTGTTATGGTAGCTCTGTTGGGTCTTTCGTTGACTGAAATGATATCATGCAGTGCATGACCATAATATGTCTATATAGAAGAAGACAGTGTTATTAAATAACTTTAAAGCTGTATGTTACTAGATACTTGTAAGTGGAACATATTAACTGTAAGCTAAAAATAGAATATATAGAGAAAAGAAATCATGATAGAAGTTGTAATACAACAGGATTTGCACTGAATGACAATGCAAATACATTTTTAAGGGGAAAGTTAATAAGTGTCCAACTTAAAATGTTGGACCAAGCAAACAGAGAAAGACAATGAAGTAAGAAGACAGTTCATTGCAGTCTTACTTGGAACTGAGAATAGTGTGGGCAAGTGCTGCCTGTGAAGTTATTTTTGGCAAGACTGATCTACAGGGATAAAATGAAAAGAAAATTTACAAAATAACAATAAAAGTGCATCATTTTCAATAGGTATATGTACACAAGAGCTTTGAAAATGAGAAAAAGATTATCATAACAACTATATGCTAATACTTTAAAATCAGGAACTCAGAGATTTATATTAAAACATAAAAAGTCTGAATAAAAACAAGAACAGTAAAAAACCTGAATTAGCCAATAACCATTAGAAAAACTGAAATGGTAATTTTAGGCTCTCCTCAAAGTTGTCCCGCTTCTAAATTGTTCTGTAGCTAAGTTCTCCCGTACTTTTAAAAGATAAGTGGTTTCTACTATATGAAAGAATTTCCAGAAAAACCAAAGAAATAGAGAAGATATAGAAGTTTTGATGAGGCTGGTATAAAGTGGATGAACAGAATGTAAAATAAGACATTTATAGGCCTATTTTATAACCACATAAATGACTAATAATACAACTTTTCTGTATTTTTGCAGTGTTTATTTTATTTTTCAATAAATTTTATAGTGTACACTTAAGGTATACAACATGTTATGAAATAAATATGGTCAGTGAAATGGTTGCTGGTGTCAAATTAACGTTTTCATCATCTCTCACAGTTCTCCACTGAAGGGGGGAGAATAGCTGCTGAAATTCACTCATTTAGGAAAAAATATCAAGTGTGGCACAATGTTTTAACTGTAGCCCATGTGTTATATATTAGGTGTTGTCTTAGTTACAATTCCCGACACTCAAAATGAGGGAAGAGAAGGTTTATTTAGCTCACAGTTACTGAATGTTTTGTAGTTTAAAACAGCTTCAGTTATGTAACAAGACCTCAGAGCCTTATTAACTCAGGAGAGGAGGTTAGTGCCTTTGTCTTCTTCAAACTTCTTTGCTGTGTCCTGGATGACCCTCACCATACCTCTGGAGACCAATAGCCTAGGCAGGGCAGTGTGTGCTGTCATTTTAATGTTTGACAACTCTCTGCCCCCCCTCGAGCCCCACCCCGGCCCTTTGGCCCAGCCCCTCAAGTCACTCTCTGTTCCTACAGCCGTATATCTGCCCCATGACTTTCATGAGGCTTTGGGTGGGCAACTAGACACAAACCATAACAGGTCTCTATACTTATTTTTCATACATATGTATGTCCTCTAGGCTATATCTCCCTATCCTTCCCTCTTCCTCACAATAATCAGTTTTATTCATTATTTCTGAGTATTTGATCCTTGCAGATTCCTCATGTGAGATCTTGCAGTGTCTTTTCTATGTACCTGTTCCAGAAGAAGGTCCCCATGGAATGTGACGCTGTATAATTGACTGGGAATTGCAGATATTGAGGTGTGGTGACTGGGCTGCCACCAGACCTGTGTGGACTTCTAAAATTCTCATGTGCTTGAAGCTTCAGATGCCTTTCCATAGCGCTGGAGTTGGTACACAAGAAATTGGCCAATAATGCTTAGGAATCAAGAAGACAATCCTAGCAGACATCTGTAAGGTGTTTTCTGGGGCCTTTTAGAAATGGCTGGTGAAGAGATGGGAAGGGGTGTTAAGAAAACATAGAGATATTCTAACACCCACTGGGGAGGACAATTAAATGGGTGCCATTTCAGAGGTGCTGTGGGCCAGCATTCCCATACTTCAGGTTTATTCTGCAGGTGAATTATCTCATATTTTTGAGGGATGTGCAGTTCCTACCTTATAAAAAGCTTTTCAGAAACCAAAGAAATAGAGAAATAGAGAAAGATATAGAATTTTTGATGAAGCTGGTATAAACTGGATAAGTAGAATGCGAAATGAGACATTTATAGGCTCATTTTATAACCACATAAATGACATAATACAACTTTTCTGTATTTTGTAGTGTTTATTCTATTTTTCAATAAATTTTTTTGTGCATACTTAAAGCACATAGCATGTTGCGAAATAAATGTGATCAAAGAAATGGTTACTATAGTCAAATAAATTAACTGTAATAGAAATAAAGATTATTCTTCTTTCAAGCTAGCTTGAATCAGAGCAGCGATACAACTGTTCACTCATCAAAATTACAATAGTGTTTTATAATACTGATAAATAAGATGGCTTTGAAAACTGGTGCTGTGAAAGGGGTGAAGGAAAGAACCAATTAAATAAATTAATCAGCTCTTTAATTAATTTGACTGGGCCTGCAACATAGGTCAGTAGAATAAGCACCTGCTAAGGCAAGCGCAGGGACCAGGATTCTAACGCAGGTACCATATGCCATGCCGGTTCTGTACATGGAAAGGCTGAGCTGGCTGCTCAAACCGGGCGTGCTGGTAATCCCAGCCCTGGGGAACTGGGGAGGTTGAAAATAGGAGGACTGCTAAGTGTCAGAGCTGTGTACTGAGGCCTTGTACCACGTACCAAATCTATTTTTTTTTTTACTTTAGACAAGCCCATATGCTTTAATGCCATGCAATGGAATACAGCAATGACTGAAGGTGGCTCAGAAACTGGGAAACTGAAAGGAGCCACAGTTCACTCACAGGCAGCTGTGGAACTCTATAGGCAACCCAGGTTTGTCACCATGCAACCCAAGGCTTTAGGATTTACATTTGCTCTTCAGAGTTTGTTACAGAGTAGCGCTATAATAAAGCTTCCTCATCCACTCAGCAGAAAATAAATCAGCGGTCATTTTTGTCCATCAAATGTATATACACAACAAAATCTTCAAGAGCAGCACAACGTGTCCCCAGAATGCTTGTATTCTTATGTTCCTGGGTTTCACAGAAGCTACTAGAGCCTGCGTGCCTGACTGCCTTTCTTTCTTTCTCTTTCTTTCTTTCTTTCTTTCTTTCTTTCTTTCTTTCTTTCTTTCTTTCTTTCTTTCTTTCTTTCTTTCTTTCTTTCTTTCTCTCTCTCTCTCTCTCTCTCTCTCTCTCTTTCTTTCTTTCTTTCTTTCTTT